>JBAMNC010001447.1:1275000-1355000 GCA_037902135.1 Cetoscarus ocellatus
CATATATCCACACATTCAGACCCAACATGAGTCCACCATGAGCACAGCACTGGGCCAACCTACAGTGTAGTGCGTCAGTAGGAGGCTCATAGTAACAAGGTCTGAAAAACCTGTTCAGCAATTTGAGGTCTTGAGCAGATCCGGTCCCATGTTGGGACCTGAAGCTGTGTTGGGGTCTGGGGGAAGGAAAGGAGGTGGGACTGAAGTCAGGATTTAATACATCACAGTATTGGGGGTTACACTCAAATTCAGTTTGATCTTAATCGGTGAGAGGAGTATTTGACTTAAGAGAGTTAAGAAAAACAACTTGTCCACCCTCATCAAAGTCTTTTAAAGTGAAAATCTAAAAACGGTTTACTTTATTGACTCAGCCTTGTTTTCAAGTGATTTGAATTTACTGGGATGGCACTGGATTAAATATTCTTGATAGAAGCCTAAGATAATGTTCAACAGACACATTTCCCTATCCATACAATACTAACATCCTTTGGGACAGTCTGTTATTCCCTGTGAGATTGACGTCATCGTCCCTGCACCTTGCTCCCTCCAGCACACGGGCTGCTGTGTTGATTGGCTCCTGGCTATGTGACGTCGAGCCAATCGGATCATCTTGTGATCGGGACATTATTTTAGAGAGCGTAAGAAAAGCAGCTGGCATGGAGGCAGACATGGCAGATTACAGTCAAACAAATACACTTTTAATAAACTGATGCTGTATCAGTCAACCCCTAATAGTCACATGACACCCTTCCCTATATTAGCTTCGTTTGAATGATATTTTGTGTAATTGAAAACAAAGTGCCTGATGCCAAAATGGAGCAGTATACAGCTGAGTTAGAGGAAACATCTTTACTCATGCAGTAAGATACAGAAGGACTTAGTGTCTTGACTAATTCTGTTGTTTATTTTGCTCCCCCTGGGCCAACATAGTTAGCATTCTTCCCTGTGTTGTCCCCCCCAACAACCTGAAAGTTGTGACGTTGTTTGGAAAAAGAGTTACTGACATTTTTCACTGTTTCTATGAAGGGCCTTTTGCTCAAGCACATTTCTAGGCTTGTATTTGTTTTTGCTTTTTTTAATTAAATTAAAAAATGATTTGAGAATTTCATTTGAATGTTTTGTGAAAATAGTGCTGCTGTTAATGTAAGCCAGCCTACATCCCAACTACATGGTGTATGTATGCACCTTAATTCCAAAGTTTTTTAAGTTTTTATTGAATTAAAGCAAGATTTGTTTTGTGTAGTTTCTGTCATTTGTGGGGGTTTGTTTGTTTTTTAATCAATAAAAACTGTAAAATGAGTTTTTGTGTGGAATAGTCAGAGATCTTATTTTAAGGACATAATTCCCAGCCCTACCACATAACCAAGGCCAAATCTTTGGAGATGTTGTCTCCGGGATCAGAGTGAACAAAAACTCTGATCTATTTCATATGTGGTCTTTGGGTCTGTTGGCTGTCCTACAGGTGCTTTGATACTCATTGTGGTCTCCCTGCAGGTCCAGTGTTCTTCATAAGGGGCACTGGCTGCTAAAGATGACATGATTGGTGCTTGTGTTGGTAGCACCAACTGCCAGCACATTCTGCAGACTGGTTTCATCAGCTTCGCTCCTCCCCGGTGACCCAAATAAACTGATTGTAGAAAATGGGCGTAACCACTGTTACTCCCTCTTTTGTTTTGGTGAGTGGCAGCCAGTGTAGTGGCTTACGACCACACTGATTGCCCAACTGATTGACCACACTGGTTGGACAACTTCCCTGACTGTCAGGTGCTGCACATTAATCCTGTAGAAAGCCAAAGCTTCTCATAGTCTTCGAAGAGGGTTTCATGGTGATCCTGTTTCAAGATCTCTCTGATTTAAGGTCCAACTTCCTGGGGCACCCCCCAAGTGCCCTAGAGTAAGGGCGCTGAACCCCAAAACTGCCTGGCAGCTCTTTTCCTGGAGCACTGAACCCTGCAACCTCTCCATCACTGATGATGGAAGGACCTGCGTGTGTTTGACTGTGTGTGGCATGTCTCAACAACGCAGTGTCCAAAACATAAACATTTCCCCATGAGGGGTTGATAAAGTTCTTCGTCTTCTGTAATAATCTTTTCTTTTAAAGCCACTGGCTCTTGTATCATTGCCTTTCTCTCGTCCTTGTCCAATAACCTTGAAACTTAAGACTATTTGATGTTCAAATGAGCTGGGCCACATGCAGATGTGGGGGAAGCTCCTTTCTCTCACACATGATTCAGGAAGCTTTTTTAATACAGCAGAAGGAGCTCTAACTATCTTAGGCTTCCTTTTTGTTAAAGTTGGTGATGTCTTCAGTGTTGACTGTTGAAGTGTTTCTTTAAAGGTGGAGTGAAAGGATGACAGGTCTCTTTACTGACTGTACAGCAGAGTGTGAGGACATGGACTCAGCTCCAGAAACAGAATGTGATAAATCCCAGTAATGTCTGCTGCTGGGCTGGAGAACCTTCACAGACGAGGGTTTGCAAAGCTGTAATTTTAAAGTTTATGATCAGGATTCTGAGTCTTTAGTCCGGTCATATCTATGTAGGAAGTGTCTCTCCTGTTGCATCAGAGCTGTATCATGATTCTTCTCCACACTGCTGTTCCAGCTTTGACCCTGCTGCTGTGTATTATTTCCTAACCTTGATCCTCCGCTCTCTCTCCACAGCTTCTGCCCCAGTCAGCAGCAGTGTGAGTAGACGCCGGGCCCCCTCCTTGGTGACTCCCCTCTCGTGGGAGAAACACAACATCGCCGCCATGTCGAGTATCACCATCGACCCCGAGCTCAAGCCGGGGGAGTTTGTCATCAAGAGTCTTTTTGCTGAGTTTGCTGTGCTGGCGGAGAAGAAGATCGAGATGGTGATGGCTGAACCGCTGGTGAGTCCACAGGGGAGTGAGAGCGGGCGTCAAGAACACAGGAAATGAAATTCAATACACAACACTGTGCTGAGAGAGCCGCCTCTCCTTCACCATTTACTGCTCAGCCTTTTCAGCTGGGACTGAGAGGGTTTTTAAGGAAACAGGAGAGACGCGTGAGCTCCATGAATGATTAACAGACTGGACTGAGGACCAACTCAGCGGTTCCTTCAACCAGCTTAGTTCCTTTCATCCCAAAGGCTGAGGACTGAACAATTTGTCTTTACAGTAAACCTTAATCAAGTCTGAATAGGGTGCATGAAATCCCTGTAAACGCCTGACCTTCAGGGATGTTTCAAGGTTAAAGGTTTTCAGTTCATTCTTTTAGGTGCTTGGAAGTGCATCAGGGTGGTTAAAAGCCAGCCCAGGTCTGCTGCCCTGCCCCCACAGTGCTGTCTGACGGTGGCTGTGGTTCAGTTACAGTCAGAGCTGCACACCCATGTGAGGCTTGGAGGCCACTCAGTTCATTTCAATTTAAACCATGTTGACTAAACGTGACTTTGAACATCATCAGAAATGGTTGATGATGTTAAAATAATGCATGGACAGGCACCAGTGTTAATCAGTGAAGTTTCACCAGTGGAGAAAAGTGCCACTCTTCCTATTTATCCCGCCCTCTCTGGGTGTGTACCTGCTGTTCACTAAGAGCTGCTGCCCATGTCAGGCCATGAATTCAGAGCAGAGGTTGGATATGAAACATGAAAATAATCCAAAGACCAAAAAGAACTAAAATGATTATTGATGAGAAATGACTCCAGTATAGAGAAATGAAATGTATCTATTTATGATATTGTCCTGCTCTGTGAAGACATGATGCTGTGGTGCACCCTTGTTGTCAGGTGAGAGGAGGAGTTTGTGTGTTTTTAAGATCAGTTTGGTGTTTTTGCCTTATTTGGGTAGGACAGTTGGAGGATTAGGACATCCTGCTTAGAGAAAGGGGTGAAGCTGCAGGTCAGACTACTCCAAAAGGACAACAGCTTTCATGTATGGGGCATAACTGGACTGGCAGTCCACCACAGCCCATTGTCCCACTTACATTTGAATCTGTTACCCGGACCTACAGATAATCCTCATAACTGCAGTCAAACTTCAGCTCTGTTCTTTCTGTCAACTGACTGAACTCAGATATTCTGTTTTTACACTGCTGGGTTTGTATGAACTCACCTCTCCTTGTTTTTTTAACTTGTCCCACCTCTTGCAGGAGAAACCTCTGTCCCGGTCCCTTCAGAGAGGGGAGGATGCACAGTTTGACCAGGTCAGTACAGCAGTGGGATTGTCTGTTTTACGATGTTACCTATTTTATCCTCTAGTGCCTCTATACATGTGTAGGCAGTATTTAATCCCTCCGGCCCAACCCACTAACCAGCATGTCCGTCCCTCACACTTAGCTGCAGAACAGTGGGGACCACCTGCTGCAGAATGCCTTATAGTGGGGACTGCTTGCTGCAGAACTCTTTCCAGTGGGGGCCACCTTCTGCAGAATGCCATATAGTGGGGAATGCCTGCTGCAGATTGCTTTATAGTGGGGACCACCTACTACAGAATGGTTTATAGTGGTCCCCACCTACTGCAAAACTCTTTGTAGTGGGGACCACCTGCTGCAGAATGCGTTATAGTGGGGACCACCTACTGCAGAATGCTTTATAGTGGGGACCACCTGCTGCAGAATGCGTTATAGTGGGGACCACCTACTGCAGAATGCTTTATAGTGGGAACCGCCTGCTGCAGCATGCTTTATAGTGGGGACTGCCTGCTGAAGAACTCTTTATAGTGGGGACTGCTTGCTGCAGAATGCTTTATAGTGGGGACCACCTACTGCAAAACTCTTTATAGTGGGGACTAGGGCTGAACAATATATCGTTATCGTATCGATATCGAGATATGAACATTCAAGATATTAATATCGAAAAGCAACAATATAAACGATATAGATTTCCCCCACGCTAAAACTGCACTTTCTGCATTCTTTTGTATTATGTTGTTTTTATGTTTCTGAAAAATGCTTGGATTTCACCGAACCCGTAGTCATATCATATCGTATCGATATCGCGATATCTGGCATGAATATCGAGATATGAAATTTTGTCCATATCGTTCAGCCCTAGTGGGGACCACCTGCTGCAGAATGCTTTATAGTGGGGAATGCCTGCTGAAGAACTCTTTATAGTGGGGACCGCCTGCTGCAGAATGCTTTATAGTGGGGACCGCCTGCTGCAGAATGCTTTATAGTGGGGACTGCCTGCTGCAGAATTCTTTAAAGTGGGGAATGCCTGCTGCAGAATGCTCTATAGTGGGGACCGCCTGCTGCAGCATGCTTTATAGTGGGGACTGCCTGCTGAAGAACTCTTTATAGTGGTGACTGCCTGCTGCAGAATGCTTTATAGTGGGGACTGCTTGCTGCAGAACTCTTTATAGTGGGGACTGCCTACTCCAGAACTCTTTATAGTGGGGACTGCATGCTGAAGAACTCTTTATAGTGGGGACTGCATGCTGCAGAACTATTTATAGTGCGGACTGCCTGCTGAAGAACTCTTTATAGTGGGGACTGCCTGCTGAAGAACTCTTTATAGTGGGGACTGCATGCTGCAGAACTCTTTATAGTGGGGACTGCATGCTGCAGAACTCTTTGTTCAGCACAACACAGAACGTCCAGGATCTGCTTCTATAGATCAGCTCTCCCTTTGTGAGGGAGGCAGAGAAATGGCCCAAAAGTGAGGCTGTAGAATTGCTGTGTCATCCTCAGCAGTAAATCAGCATCAGGCGCTTCAGTGAACCTGCCCTGTGCCATAAGGGCAGACACACACTCACATCACTGTATACACACACATAGACACAAACACGTGCACACACACACACTCACACCATCATAGACAATAGTCTATAATCATTAGATACAAAAGTACTGGTTTCTCCTTTTCTTGATTACTTTATGCATAAGTTAGGGCTGGGAAATATGAACCAAAAGTCATATCTCAATCTTTTTGGTTGAAAATCTTTTACACAGTTTTTCTGAAGTCAGCCACCCTTCCCCCTCCCTCTGCTTACTCAGAGACCATCCACCCTCAGCACCAACCCTCCTCCAGTAGAATACTCCTGATCGCCCTAACCGTCGCTAAGAAAATTATCCTCAGGAACTGGAATTCAAGGAAAAAAATCAACACCACTATCTAGAAAAATTCTCTCATAGAAGACATTTCCATTGAAAAATCATCTTCCTCCCTCAGAAACTGAACATCTGACTTTGAAACCAGTCATTGACAGTCTCCACCAATGATACCACAGAAAGCATTCAACAGCTCTGTCTGCCTGTTCACCAATAAGATCGTAGAATAACAACCAATCACAGTGCTTCCATGTACAGCTCTGTCCTCCGGTGCACCAATAAGATTGTAGAATAACAACCAATCACAGTGCTTCCATGTACAGCTCTGTCCTCCGGTGCACCAATAAGATTGTAGAATAACAACCAATCACAGTGCTTCCATGTACAGCTCTGTCCTCCGGTGCACCAATAAGATTGTAGAATAACAACCAATCACAGTGCTTCCATGTACAGCTCTGTCCTCCGGTGCACCAATAAGATTGTAGAATAACAACCAATCACAGTGCTTCCATGTACAGCTCTGTCCTCCGGTGCACCAATAAGATTGTAGAATAACAACCAATCACAGTGCTTCCATGTACTGAAATCATTCCCATAAAGTACACCTCTCCTGTTTTCTGCTCCCTGTATTTCTCTGATGACTTTTCCATTTAAACCAGAGCTGAATGATGACAGTTTTTGCTGTTATTGTGAATATTGCCATTATCATCACCATTGTTATATTAGTATATACTGTATGAGACGTCTGGCCTATTTTGTGTTGTGAAAATCGAAGTCTCTCTCCTTCCTATTCACCACGATGTCCTCTCTCCCCCTTTTCTCAAAGACCAGTTTCCCAAGTCATTCATTATTGCTTAGACCTTTTATGGTGGTAACAATGATTAAAAAATATTGCCTTAAATATTACTACACAATATTAATTACATTTTCATATTAACTTAATGGTGCTACAGCTCATTGTTATACCGTTATTGGATCACCATTATTTATACTGCCCGTGCTTTACTACAGTAAGAACATAAAAATTGTATTATTGTGAATCATCACTAGCGCACTGGCAATTCATCATTATTAGCACTGTCCAGTATTATTATTATTTTTAGGTATTATTAGGCATTATTAGGTAACATCCAGCCGGAAGCCTTTGTGGCATTTCCCCCCAGCTCTCCCTCCCCTGTTATCTACTCAGTTTACCGTCATCCCCCCACCAAAACTCAGTGGATCCCAAAAAGTAAATCTATAAATGGAGATATTGGCAGTTTTAATGGGGGATGATAGTGATTAAAATAGTGAAAAACACTTGCTGAGGGTCAAAGCCAGGAGTACAGGGATGTTTGCGTGCTTGAGTTTGTATGAGTTTGTAACTGTTGATCTATCTCAATTACCCTTGTCTGAACCTAAACCTCTTTCAGGATGTAGCAGTGAATTTTATAGAGTGAAAAGCCCAAATTGTACATCATTATTGGCATACATGTGTTAATAGGTCAGCTTGTTGTCTCTCTGCTGGATGTATGTGATGTGGAGTTGAATAGTCCAGCAGCTAACAGCAGTACCAATCAATATGTGTTGTAGGTCACCATAAAGGTGTGAAACATGAGCTCAATACTCATCCCATGAGCCAGTTAGCTATTTAACAAACACCCACTTTTAACTGTTAATGTCAGACAGCATCCTCTGTCTGCTGTGACCTATATATAACCATGTTTGAAAGACACAGATACAACTTTTATTTATGCAGAATTCTGATAATAATTCAACATTTCAGGGGTTTGCATCCATTTGAGCAATGTTTATCCCTTTGATGAATTAACTTCATTTAAATTCAAAAAATGTTGTTCATGCTGCCATTATGACATGGAGGTGCCTCGTTTAAAGCAGCACTATGTAGAATTTCCACCCTATTATAATATTTCTCGAGTCATTGTGGATGGTACATCACCTTACAACAGGTTGAATGACCCCGTATCACCTTCACTGGTGGGATGTTGGGAAAAGGAGAATATAAAGCAGTTTATGAATTTTTAAAACAGATTTAATGAACAGAATTTAGTTTAAAGTAAATATGCACTTATTTTCCTAATGGAAATAGGGACCTCTGGCTCACACTCCTGGATAGTGGGTGGCGGTAATGCTCCTCTGACGCTGGACGCCACCCGCCATTAAAGAAGAAGAAGAAGAAGAAAGCTAAATGTAGAGTTGTTATCATGGCGAAAGCAGCGAAAAACCCAAAGAAAAGAAAAGTTTTATCAGAGGAGACAAAAAAAAAAAGAAAGCGGGAGAGTAACAAGCTAAATACCCAGACAGGGACAAACACTGGCCCGGCATTCAATCGCTGGCGTTAGCTGAAAGACGAGGAGGGATGTCCAACCGATGCCGATGTGGCCCTGTTATTGTTGGACTTGTAAGTAAAGTTATGTTCATTATAATAGCAGTGTGTTTAAAAAGGTGAGTAAACCTCAAAATTCTTCAAATAAATTTTATTTTTATGCACACAAATGCATTGGGGACACTGCACGTTCTATTTCAAAGCAAGAAAATTGGAAAAAGTAATTGAATTTGATAATATTTTACAGAAAGTCAAGAAATATAATGTTAAAAAAATAGCAGTGTTGACATCTTTATTTATTGAATGCCTTGATGATTCAACTTTCCTGAGAATCATAAACTAATATTTAGTCGCATAACCACGGTTTCTGATAACTGCTTCACATCTGTGGTGTATGGAGCCTACCAACTTCTGGCACCGGTCAACAGGTATTGAAGCCCAGGACAATTGTACTACGTCCCACAATTGCTCTGCATTTCTTGGTTTTGCCTCATGAACAGCATTTTTTATGTCAGCCCACAAGTTTTCTATGGGATTAAGGTCCGGGGATTGTGCTGGCCACTCCATTACTTGAATTTTGTTTGTCTGGAACCATGATTTTGCTCACTTGCTGGTGTGTTTGGGGTCATTGTCTTGTTGAAACACCCATTTCAAGGGCATTTCCTCTTCAGCATACGGCAACATGACTTCTTCCAGTATTCTGATGTACTCAAACTGATCCATGATCCCTGGTATGCCATAAATAGGACCAACACCATAGTAGGAGAAACATCCCCATACCATGATGCTTGCACCACCATGCTTCACTGTCTTCACTGTGTACTGTGGCTTGAATTCAGTGTTTTCAGGTCGTCTGACAAACTGTCTGTGGCCCTTAGACCCAAAAAGAACAATCTTACTCTCATCAGTCCACAAAATATTGGGCCATTTCTTTTTAGGCCAGTCAATGTGTTCTTTGGCAGATTGTAACGGCTTCAGCACGTCTTTTTTTTAACAATGGGACTTTGCGAGGGCTTCTGGCTGGTAGCTTGGCTTCACATAGACGTGGTCTGATTGTTACAGTACTCACAGGCAACCTTAGATCTTCTCTGATCCTCCTGGAGCTGATCATTGGCTGAGCCTTTGCCATTTTGGTTATTCTCCGATCCATTCGAATAGTCATTTTTCTTTGTCTTCCATGCCTTTCTGGTTTTGGCTGCCACTTTAAAGCATCTGATATCATTTTAGCTGAACAGCCTATCATTTTCTGAACTTCTTTATAGGTTTTCCCCTCTTTTATTAACGTCTTAATCAAAGAACGCTCTTCTTCTGAACAATGTCTTGAACGACCCATTTTACTCTGTTTTTCAAGGACAAATGCACAGCCAGCATATGCAGCCTCAGTTGTCTTGATCCTTAAATAAGGGCCACCTGTTTAACACCTTTTTTTTTTCACACAATCAGTTACCTCACTAATTGAACTCAGCACTGCTATTTTTTTGAACACGCCCCTTTCAGTTAATGATTCAGTTTCACAGAATCAGCAGCATGCACATCATGTCTGTTGGGTCTGTTGGTTTTCTATGCCTTTACTAAACCTTCTAGAAACTTACTTCAGTGTAGAAGTTGAAATTCTAACAAAAACAGTGATTTATCTTGCTAGTGATGTGGGACTGCTATTATTTTGAACACAACTGTACATGATGATTTATTCGAAAAGAAACATGGTCAGACTGTACCTTATCAGTCCACGTGGTTTATTTGTCTCTTGGGACGTCCTGTCGACTTGCTTCTTCTCCGTCTGTATGTCAACAAATGCACGTTGGTTGGGGCGGAGATGGCCTAGTAGTTTAGGTCGCGACCCGTGAGGTTCGCCCTCGAGTAGGTGGCCCGGATCCACATCCCGCCTGTGGCCTGTTTACTGCATGTCATTCCCCATTCTCACCCCGTTTCCTACTCTATCCACTGTACTCTCTCATCTGATTAAAGGCATAAAAAGCCCAAAAAATAACTTAAAAAAAAAACAAAAACAAATGCTCATTGGTTTTAGGCTCAACGTCCATAGAGGCCCCTCGAGAGCAGAAAGCCGGAATCGTGCATAGTGGGGCTTTAAGTCTATTTAAAATAATATCATGTCTTTGTGTTAATAG
This sequence comes from Cetoscarus ocellatus, assembly GCA_037902135.1. NCBI lineage: Eukaryota > Metazoa > Chordata > Actinopteri > Labriformes > Labridae > Cetoscarus > Cetoscarus ocellatus. The sequence goes on from JBAMNC010001447.1 coordinate 1,285,469, forward strand.
AAATAGATCCATTCACCTGTTATATCTGCATTTTATCAAAATGTTAATACCAAGTGTTTCCAACAAGTAATTTTCCTTAATATTTATTATTGGAAATATACAAAAACTGGAAATATTAAAATCTATCTGTTTTCAATCTTACAACAGAAGTGTATGAAAGATATGAATCCATCTGATCATATATGAAACATCTGCACAGACATGCATCATCAGCTGTATCTGCTGCATTTACACATTTTAACATACCATGTACAGTAGAGTTATCATGAAACTTAAATGTTAAACTTCCAAATGATACCGGAGGGGAAAAAACAAGTTTGATATTTAAGTATCACTGTAAGAAAAACTGAACTCAGCACATGATACTGGCAGCTTTTTCACTTTTGATCATCACACATTGCACAAACATTCTGCTAAAATGCACTAATACTAACTATCTCTCAGTTTGTCAGTAGAAGACATAAATGAACTTTTCTTACAATGAGAGACAAAAACAACTGAAGAATCTGTAAAAATATGGCAACATGTCCAAGAACACTGAGCGATATTTGTTGAATTTGATTCAACAAATAAATTTTAAATAGATTCATTTCTTTTTCCTTGTATGATAGGATGAGGTTTAGTTTTATTTACAGTTTCTCTATTTTTCAGTACTGTAGTTTATTTAGATATCTGGGTATGCAAGTGTAGACAAGTGTATGGAAAAGTCTCTGAGTCTCGATAATTCAGTATTTTAATTCCATGTTTTTATCCTTTTTTCCAGTTAATAAGCTCTATGAGCTCCATAGCAGAACACTGTTTGCCTTCCTTACTGCGCACACTGTTCGACTGGTACCGGCGACAGAGCGGCACTGAAGACGAGTCGTATGAGTACAGACCTCGCTCTAGTACCAAGTCCAAAGGGTGAGAGGATTGATCGTTCCAACATTCAGCTGCCTTATTCTTTCTCCCTAAGATGAAGTCTCTAGATGAAGACATGTTTTGTTTTCTCAGTTTTAAGTTGTGATTGATTTATCCATAACTGTTGTCTTTTTGCTTCGCAGGGATGAACAGCATCGAGATAAAGATTACCTTCTGGAGCGGAGGGACTTGGCCATAGATTTCATTTTTTGTCTAGTTTCTGTGGAAGTTTTAAAACAGGTGAGCTACCTGATATAAGTACATCTAAATATTACATTCATATTTAGTTAGAGGAGGTCACCACAAGATCTGTACTAGATCTGCACTGGCCTAAAAAGCCCTTTTCACACATGCAGCCCTGATATAATCAGGATCATGTCCAGGCACCCCGCTGGGTAATTCACTGACACGGTGGATCACACTTGCTCTGTCCAGCAGGGAGTAGGTCCCTACTGGATGGGGCAGAAGGTGGAGGGGGGTCACCAACAGGCAGCACATGATGGCAAACAGACGCAGCAGAAGTCAGTGTTGGTAATATGATAGCGGACCAAGATTTCATGTAACACTTTAAATAAATTATATCCTTACTTCAGTGTTCCATGTTAAAAATGCATCAACGATGGATCAAAGAGACGGAGTAGTGCTGTGGCTCATAGACACGAAGATGGAGCAGCGTGCAGAGTTTCAGCTCCATATCCAACAGCTGCTCTCCTGATGCACCACAGACCTGGTGGCGTTGTTCTGCAGAACTTTGATCAGTGGAAACAACACTTTAAATGTTCAGGGCTCGTGTTCCTCTCCTTTTAATCGGACATACTTCAGCAGTTGTTTTTATCCATCCTGTCCAGTCTCTCTCTTCCTGCTTTGTGCTGACGATGTCCTCACCCTCCCCACTTGCCTTAGTGAATTACCCTGAGGCGTTCAGACCTGAGCCTACTCGGACTTTATACAGATAAAATTCTTGGGGAATGTGAGGAAATTACCTGGGTAAAGACCGAGAGAAAAACTCTGGCTGTTTGCGTTCACACATACAGCTCAGATGATAATTTCAGTGTTTCCTAGAGAAGAGCATTGTTTTTCACTGTCCTCCTTCTTGATGATTTCCGTTGTGTTCAGTAAAGTTCAGAATAAACAGGGTCTTTGCAGCCGTGTCACTCTTACAGACCATTTTGATTGTGAAGTTTTTACTTCTACTTGCTGCAGATACAGTAGTTGAGCTCTCGTTCCATGATAAGTTTGATAGTTGTGAAGTACAGACCCACAGCTCACGCCTCCTCCACTGGTCATTTGTTGCCTCTAAGGCAGAGACGCTCACACAGGCTCTGTCTACACAGACATGAAAATGTTTCCATTTTTAAATCATTCACCATAAAGACATCATTTCAGTAAATGTGTCCGTCCACACAAAATTTTGTGTGACAAAATTTTTCACATTTTGGACAATGTCAGTCACCCTCTGCACACCGTCATCACTAACCAGAGGAGCCTGTTCAGCCCCTGACTGCTTCTTCACAAGGTCAGGACCATCAGACTGAGAAACTGCTTTGTCCCTCAGACCATCAGACTGTAACAGGAGGACAGAGGACAGGAAAGTGTTTATTATTATATATTTATTTTATTTATATTGGTATATATTTTTGTTGAGATATGTCTTTTTATATTTCTTTTTAATTTGTAATACTGAACTGCTACTGAATCTGATATCCCTGAGGAAGTTTTTCCAAGGGGATTAAGAAAGTTCCATCTAATCTAATCTCTTATCTCTAAAAACACTGAAAACGCTGTAGAACACATGCCAGGCCTTTAGGTGGTGCTGAAACACAGACACAAAACCAGAGAAGAAGACATGGAGCATGCTCATACTTCATAATAAATGGTGGCATACTCATGTTGCTCACGGTGGTCATAGAGGGGCTCCTGTAGTACCATTGTTTCTGTTGATGTCGGGGTTCGAGTGTGCAGTTTCAGGACAGACGGGGCCATGACGTCATGCTTTCTAAAAATATCAGCATTTGTTGTCTACACGGAAACATAAAGCCGGTGTTTTCAGATTTATCTCTGGGTCCTGTTTTCAAAGTGTACGTTTTCGGGCACCCAGAATGCTGTTTCACCTAAAAACTGAAAACATGAAATTAACAGCCCCTCAGTCATTCTACCCCCCTCTTCAATATTACATCTCTGATATGACCTCTCAAGACCTGAGCAAATGGGGGGCAGCTTGTTCCCCTCATCCCATTTCCACAATGATCAGAGCTGGGGAGTGGGGACGTAGGGTCAATCCCAGTTGTACCCCTCACCCCTTCCCCTTCGTCCTACTCCTCAAAACAGAGGGCCAAGGGGAAGGGGTGAAAACGTGCCCTTAAGAAACGAGATGCCACTCGATTCCTGTTACGTCATCATTCAGAGCCGCTCGCTGGCTGTGTCGTAGGCATATGCTCCAATAGCTGTAGCTACAGCTGCGAAAGCTAGCTTGTTATAATGGAAAACTTAATAATTCGACGAACAATTTAAAACATGATTAATATTTACTTGATGATTTGATAATTACCTATAACTATGCTCTTCCTTCGGTCTCCGCTCTGCCTTCGTCAGTGGGCGTGGTGTATTATGGGAAATTCTCATACCCCTTCCTTTCAAGTGAGGTCCCGGTCTGTCTTCGTTTTAAGGGCTGTGTAGTCCTTCCCCTTAACCTTACGGAGAATTTAACACCCCTTCACTAGACGCAAAACCAAGGGCTAAGGGGTAAAAACAAAAAGGGGGGGGGGGGCTAAGGGGTTAGACGAAAGCTAAGGGGTAAGACGAGGACTAAAGGGGAACCGTTGGGATGGACCCTTAGGGAAAAACAATGTCACTGCACTGAATGTGCAGGTTTGTGTGCATTACCATAGTTATTACCTCCGCCAAGGTGGTTCTGTTTTACCTTTTGTTTAAGTTTGGAAAAGATCTCAACAGACTTTGGTGAAAGTTTCAGGGAATGTTGTCATTTTGCTGATAATCTGAATCAGAATACAGGTCCAGTCATTTTGTCAGGGATTTTTTAACACGCTGAGATAATGCAAATATTGTAAGAAACACAAAGAGGTTGGTTTACAATGCTTTATATTCCTGAATGTTTGTGCAGCTTACATAACAAAATAAAGGGTGACCTGAGTCTTTCTTTTGCGATATAATCATGCATTGTGTGTAGTTGTTGCAGCTAAAGTTCGTCTCATTGATGTGTGCTGAATGATTTTCCAGTCTTGTTTTTAGTATGGAACAAACTTTTAATACACGAAATCAGGTTTCTAAACGGCATCTTACACAGGAACTTTATGGGATTTATTTGATTAAATGTGTAACATTTATATTTGCACAGAAAAAAGAGAAGTGCCAATATTTGACTATGAACTGACATTTTATTTACCAAAGGACTTTGGTTTGTGACCTTGTGGTGTAGTATTGTAAACAACTTTCTATCTTTGGGTTTCTACCGGTCAGGGATATCCAGTTGGCATCATCTTTCTGGTTTGGTTGTTTTTTAGTGATATCACGCTGAAGAGTTTTCAGGACTGTATTGTTCAATGGGTTAGTTGGGTTTATGTGTTTGTCAGGGTTTGTCAGTGCAGCAGGGTTTCTCCTCCATGTTTCCAGTGAAGCGTGCCCCCACAGGAAAGCACAGTAAATAAACTTTTTCTAAAGTAGACCGTCCAAATCCAGGCAACGTGGTGAACTCAAGCCAAACCCTGGAGACCAGAGCTAAGTTGTCCTTGGCTTGGCTCCTGTAGGGAGGGCCGTGAATGGGAGCAAGAGAGGAGGAATGAAGACTATCAATGCTTGTAGTAAAACTGATGATGATTCTGTTTGGACTTCACAGATTCCTCTTCATCCAGTGCCCGATGTTTTAGTACATGAAGTTCTGAATCTTGCATTCAAGCACTTTAAACACAAAGAGGGGTGAGTACGCATGCACACACGAATACCACACGAAGAATTAGTTAGATATATCCTCTGATTTGATTTGTGTTCTGCTGTGCTGCATTTCTTTCATTTACATGGATTACTCTACATGATGAGGGTTTCATGATAGAGACACTGAATCATGGATTGATCAGAACAGGCCTTTTAAAGCAAATAAAAAGCAAGATTGGTGAATTTCAATGCTATCTTTTCCCGTATGCTAAGCTAACAACACACTTTGAAAGGAAATGCTGAGCTACAGCTTGTCTGATTTTGATGCTGAGAAGCTTTTACTGCACACGTAAGAAGGACGGGCCTCTTTTAGACCCGCAGATGAGGAAGAAAAAATACAACAAAGAAATAGAAAGAAACATGCTCCCACAGCCCTAGAGTAACTGTGCTGTCAGTTTTTTTCTCCCTGACCATTAACTGTCTTAAAGTAAAAACCAGCATGTTGAAATGTCCCAAGTTTGTGATTTGGCCCTTGTATCTTAAGACGTGACTTTCCTCCTTGTGGTTAACATGACGAACATAACAGTAATGGCAAAATTCAGAATATTGAAATGAAATAATATCATAATACAGTGCCATGAAAAAGTATTTGCCCCTTCCTGATTTCTTACTTTTTTGCATATTTTTCACACTTAAATGTTTCAGATCATCACACAAATTTTAACATTAGACAAAGATAACCTGAGTAAATACAAAATGCAGTTTTATAAATGATGATTTTATTTATTAAGGGAAAAAAGCTCTCCAAACCTACATGACCCTATGTGAAAAAGTAATTGTCCCCTGAACCTAATAACTGGTTGTTTTACCCTTGGCAGCAATAACTGCAATCAAGCATTTGCGATAACTGGTGATGAGTCTTTCACATCGCTGTGGAGGAATTTTGGACCACTCTTCTGCGCAAAATTGTTTTAACTCAGCCACATTGGAGGGTTTTCGAGCATGAACTGCCCGTTTAAGGTCACACCACAGCATCTCAATTGGATTTAAGTCCGGACTTTGACTCGGCCACTCCAAAACCTTAATTTTATTTTTTTTATCCATTCAGACGTGGACTTGCTCATGTGTTTTGGGTCTTTGTCCTGTTGCATAACCCAAGTGAGCTTGAGCTTGAGGTCACAAACTGATGGCCGTACGTTCTCCTTCAGGATTTTCTGGTAGACAGCAGAATTCATGGTTCCATCAATCACAGCAAGTCGTCCAGGTCCTGAAGCAGCAAAGCAGCCCCAGACCATCACACTACCACCATGTCTGACTGTTGCTATGATGTTCTTTTTATCAAATGCTGTGTTGTTTTTACCCCAGATGTAACGGGACGCACACCTTTGAAATAGTTCAACTTTTGTCTGGTCAGTCCACAGAATATTTTTCCAAAAGTCTTGGGGATCATCAAGATGTTTTTTGGCAAATGTGAGACGAGCCTTCTGTTCTTTTTGGTCAGTAGTGGTTTTGGCCTTGGAGCTCTCCCATGATGCCAGTTTTGCTCAGTCTCTTTCTTATTGTTGAGTCATGAACTCTGACCTTAACTGAGGCAGGTGAGGCCTGCAGTTCTTTAGATGTTGTTCTGGGTTCTTTTGACCTCCTGGATGAGTCGTCGTTGTGCTCTTGGTGTAATTTTGGTAGGCCGACCACTCCTGGGAAGGTTCACCACTGTTCCCAGTTTCCTCCATTTGTGGATAATGGCTCTGACCATGGTTCACTGGAGTCCTAAAGCCTTTGAAATGGCTTTGTAATAGACTGATAGATTTCAATCACTTTGTTTCTCATTTGTTCTTGAATTTCTTTGGATCATGGCATGATGTGTTTCTTTTGGAGATCTTGCAGCCTACTTCACTGTCAGACAGGTTCTATTTAAGTGATTTCTTAATTCAACAGGTCTGCAGTAATCAGGTCTGCGTGTGGTCAGTGAAATTGAACTCAGCTTTCAAAAAAATGCGGTTAATCACAGTTAAACTCATGATTTAACAAGGCAGTTACTTTTTCACATAGGGTCATGTAGGTTTGGAGAGCTTTTTTCCCTTAATAAATAAAATCATCATTTAAAAACTGCATTTTGTATTTACTCAGGTTATCTTTGTCTAATGTTAAAATTTGTGTGATCTGAAACATTTCTTATGCCAAAAGATAAGAAAACAGGAAAGGGGCAAATACTTTTTCTACTAATACTTGCGCTGTCCTTGACGTTTGTCTTATTTTGCTTCATCTCACACCCTCAGTTTGCTCATGCTCTGCCTGATCGGCTTTCACATCGTCAGTTATCAGGCGTTTGTTTCAGCCTCACATTAACCTCCACAGAGTCTCAGGGCTTTTCTTTCCAAATCCATCAGGAATTGTGAAATAACACCAAAGTTCACATGGTGCCCTCCTGTTTTCTCTTGATCTCAGGAGGTTGTAGTTCACTTTCCTCTCATGAGTGCAGCTCACCTGCAGAGCTGAAGCAGTCCAAACATCAAATAAACAACAACAACCAAAAACAAGTACATGGTGACAGGATTTTATCCACTTAAGCTTGTTTCAGTTCACTTGTGCTGAAGTGTGTGCTGCTTTGTTCTGCAGGTACTGTGGCCCCAACACTGGCAATGTGCACATCATTGCTGACCTGTATGCAGAGGTCATCGGAGTCCTCACGCAGTCCAAGTGAGAGCCATGACACAGATCTGAAACCTGTTGGTCAGTTATTGGGTCCTCTCCTCTTTCTGAGGTATATTTGATGTCTGTTTTTAGATTCCAGGCAGTAAGAAAGAAGTTCATCACAGAGCTGAAGGAGCTGCGGCAGAAAGAGCAGAGTCCATATGTGGTCCAGAGCATCATCAGTCTCATCATGGGCATGAAGTTCTTCAGGGTGAAGATGTATCCTGTGGAGGACTTTGAGGCTTCTTTTCAGTTCATGCAGGTGAATGATCACCCTTTAGTAATGACCGTTAAAGTTTGGCTGGCCTCTGTTTGCTGCTGCTCACACTCAGCAGCTCTCTGTAGCCCTCATGAAGCTCCATGAGTGATGAGTGAAGGTGTGTGTGGGTGTTTTTACTGTCTGATAGAGGGCTGAAAACACTCCCACTGCTCTTGGTGTGTTAGTGGATCAGCCTGGTTTAAACCCATCCCTCTCTTAATGTTGTCTCCTGTCCATCTGATGATTGATTTATTGATGATTGATTTATCATTTACACTGAGAGTTCATCAATTCAAACAATTTCTTGCACTTTCTCTCCTTTATTCAAGCCCATGGTAGGTTTATATATGTGTACATATATTCATGTATTAACACACACACATACACACACACATACGTTTCAACGAGGACATGGACGTCTGTCCCAGCTCCACAGAGACCCTCAGTCTCCTGTTTTCAGCACTAGACAAAAAATTGTTGTTTTTAACATCAGCAGTTGTGGACATACTCTCGCAGTCATCAAAATCTAATATTTGAACCAGAGTTAAGGCAAAATATGGCTCTTAAAGACAATCATGTTGATTGCATGCTGGAATAGTATTGGTGGTCCCCTCTTTTTAATCCCATTGTGTTGTGGGTTTGTTTGGGACCAGAGAGACACTAACACTGAATGATCCAAAGATCAGGCTCAACACAAGTGCTAACACTGAATGAGCTTCATTAGGGCAGAACTTTGACAGAAGATTCATTTGTAAACCCCCAGATTGAGGTTGAAGTCATGTATGTCTGTGTTACACTAGTTCATTCTGCAGGGCTCAGAAATACACATGCAAGCTCTTACCACAGCACGTGCACACACACACACAGCATCACAAGCAAACACAATTAGCAGATAAATCAGAAAAAAATCCCCCAGCTAGCTGGAGGTGTAAGTAAAAATAATACACCAATACATTTCATTTTTTCTCAGTAAATAATTTATAGGAGCTCAGGGCTTTAGTTTAATAGTGTAGACTGACAGCAGACATCCGTCTGTTCCAGCTCTGATGTTGATGTGTCCCTGGGACAGACGGTCAAGTTTATCAGTGTTTCAGGGTCCATGCTTTTTATAAACAATCACTGTACTCTACACATTTAATGGTGGGGCTCCTATATATTCCTATATACATTATAAAACATTCTCAAAAATACTGTTTTGCTTAAAAAAAATCAAACTAGGTCACCCTGCTGGTAGTTCTGCTGTATATCCTCTGCTCACCCTCTGCACACCGTCATCAGCAACCAGAGGAGCCTGTTCAAGCCCCAGACTGCTCCTTCAAGGTCAGGACCATCAGACTGAGAAAGTCCTTTGTCCCTCAGACCATCAGACTGCACAACTCCTCACTGGGGGAGGAGGAGTAACAGGAGGACAGAGGACGGGAAGGAGCAGTAGCCATATTTTTTTATTTTCAATTTATATCTATTTATATTTTTGTTTATATCTGTCTTTTTTATATATCTTTTTATCAGTTATACTAAACTGCTGCTGGAATCTTAATTTCTGTGAGGGAGTTTTCCAGAGGGATAAATAAAGTTCTATCTAATCTAATATCATCATATGTTGTGATGCACGGGATCCTTCGTGCATGGACTTGCATGGAAATGTCAGATCCTTGCCAACGCACACCCTGCTGCCAGCTGATCCTGGCATATTCCTGATACAAGGGGAGGACATGTTACACATGAATAGCTGCTGCTAACATGGAGACCTCAGATGCTGCCTAACAAGTGCAAAAATACAAAGAAACATGAAGGTGGTGGATCTGCCCTCGCTGTGAGGAATACTACGTGACCTGGAATACTCAGAGACTGAAATAATCCACCTCTATCAACAACAACAGGCTAGTCAGCACTGGCTAATGAGGATTGATTTGCCTTCAGTTTAGTCTCACCCACTAAGAAACTTGTTTTGGAAAAAACCTCTGCACCGTTAGATCTTCAAACCATCAGACAGCCAAAGTGTGTTTACCCAAACCCCAAGGTGTTGTTTTAGAGCTCACTTTAGTCACCAGCTGTCATCTTCTAATGCAGCTTGAATGTTTTTAATCTGGAGACAGGGACACAGAAAACTGCTGTTCTTCTGCAGCATCTTTCATAACAGCCCCCCCTCACATACTGTCTTTATAATTTTCATTCACGTGAGTGTTTCTTTGCTGTCCTCACAGGAATGTGCCCAGTATTTCCTGGAAGTCAAGGATAAAGATATCAAGCATGCTCTAGCAGGTCTCTTTGTGGAGATCCTTATCCCAGTGGCAGCTGTGAGTAACATTTGAAAGAATCTCCACAGTCTCTCTTCATCAGTCCATCTCAGCCTGGTCTTGAATATTCGAGTCCTGGTAATGACCTGTTTTCTTTCCTCAGGCTGTGAAAAATGAAGTGAATGTGCCGTGCCTGAAGAACTTTGTGGAGATGCTGTATCAGACAACATTTGATCTGAGCTCCAGAAAGAAACACTCTTTGGTAAAAATGATTTACAAGTGTTATCTCTCTTCCTCCCTGCCACCATCAATAAGAACTTTGAATCTTTATTATTTCCTGCCCTATTGTTTTTGACTCTTCCTGTACTTCATCAGAATTTCTATCAGCTGCGGCACACCCAGTTCCTCATAATTGTCCATTAATATTTGCTTTTGAAAATTAACACAAGTCACTGTTATTCTTTTCTACCTCATAGACCAACAGTTTTATGTAATGCTTTGGTTTTCTCTATGTTAGTGTCTAACCTTTTAGAAACATATATGGTTATGATATTGTTTGGCCTCTAAACTTGTTTTAGTTGTTGCTGCTCCCTGCTGTTTTTAAGCTTTGGGAGCATATCATTCTTTGTAAGTGATAAATGACTTGTTGTTCTTACAAAGCATTTCAGCCCCACTCCTAACAAAAGCTTTTTTGTCACATGTTTGGATATTGATTTATTGAGCTTTGTCTGTCTCTTCAAATCTGGTTTCATACAGACATTTATTCACAGTATCGCGGCACCCTGTCATTCATGTCACTCCATGTCAGACACTAAAATTAAGCCATCTCCTGCTGAAGCAGCTGTGAGAACCTGTTTGATTGGTTTATAGATTGTTTTATTTGTAAGCTTTTTATAGTTAGGTGTACAGGCCTTTGTACACCTTACCTGATTTTTTCACACAAATAAATTGCACATAATTATTTTTTAACCCATAGCCAGTCAGTGTAAGATTGCACTCCAGCAGTGTAAAGTCATCAAGCTCAATAGCAGCTTTTATTTTTTGGACTGCGCTTTATTCTAAAAGAGTCACTGTCAGTCTAAACAGTCAACATGGCGCCTTGCTTGGTTGTGTATTTGTATCACAGCAGCCTGTTTAATTAATTTGAAAAAAACTCTGTAAAATGAGAAGATAATACGTTTGATGTGTGGATGAAGCTTCTGCCACGCCGAAGCAGCTGTGGAGCAGATTTTCAGCTCCTGGTGAAAGGGGGAAAGTCTCCAGGTTCTCCTGTTCTCGACAGAACCAGATGGACCCACTTCTGTTTTTTTTTTGTTTAAATGAGCACAGTGTCATAACCACCTGATGTCCAGTTCATTTTGACTTTGATGGCAGTTTTTAAATTATTTTATTGTACACAGTATATAAACAAATCAATGCGCTTTTCATGTGAAACGAAAGCTGCGTCAAAATGTCCTCAATAATATTCTCAGTTTCATTTATTTTTGTCATTCTTGGTGTGGAAAGGCCTGAAGACTTAAAACTTGAAAGACTTTATCTGAAACTTTGGCTATTGTTGCATTTAGATTGAATCTGTTCCTCTGCTGCACTAATGCAACCAGCCTGCTTCATGTTTCTGTGGAGAGTCTGCGGCACACATACACTATCTTAGCGCCAGACTCTGTCAGGATGCTTCTCAGCATCTGTACAACAAACTTTGGTGACTGAAACAGAGAGTACATTCTCAGAGTAAAGCTTGATTACCACAGAAAGGAAAAAGAGATTTGAATTTTCACTTCATGACCTCTTTAGGCTGATGCACACACCTCCCTCAGTTTGCACATGGAGAACGTCGCCCAGCAAAGAAACATCAAAAACAGATTTCCCTGGATCCGTGTTGACATAATCATTGGCTTTCACGATGACGGCCACTCAGTGCATCTTGTTTCTTGGATGTCTGAGAGCTCTGGCCTTTAAAGGACTGAACTGATTTCCAGCCAGAGCTTTTGTCGTGCATGTGTATGAAGAGAGTCTTTCTGTGCTCATTGTTTTCTGTAAGGAATTATCACACATCCTGTCATAGTCCGCCGAGGGGAGTCTTTCTCATGTCTGGAAGTCCAGCCGGTCCTGTCTGTCTGTCTGTGCTCCTGCCCTCAGTAATACCCACGGACAGTCAGGTTTGGAGGGGGGGCAGCGCTGCACTCAGAACAGCCGCTCTGTTCCTGATGAGGATTTCTCCTCACAGAGTGACACCACGTGTGGGTCGCACTGATGATGGTTTTTATCAGGGGAAAATCCACTCGTTGGTTTAAGTGTTATTTTATCAGAAGTCCTGTAGATGTTTGTAATATAATACGTCCAACACAGTGAGGACTGTGTCGAATTCTCATCCCAGTCAACAAAAGAACTCCTGCCTGTGTTTATGGTGTACCACCCGCCTGAAGAGCTGGCCGCACCTGTCCGGTAGCAAACAGCCTGGGGCCCGACCTTGAAAGGCAACAGGCCTGATGTATTATGGGTGTTAAGGTATTTTAGACCTTTGGGCATAAAAAAAACCACCTTTTCTGGAATTTCTCAGGTGATGAGACACCAAGTAAAGGCGTGTCCTCACATTTCTTCTGTATAAACAGACGAGTTCTTTGACAAGTCTGCATTAACATGGGTGAAGTCTTCCTTTAAGGTGAAGGTGCAGTGAGGTGGCACGCTGCCGGATGTTGCACAATGTTATTAGAATCAGGCGTTTAGAGAGTCCTTTCCAGATCTGACCAGTTCAACAAGAGCAAAATATCTTCAGGATAAAACCCTGTGCTGCTGATTCCAGTCAGTACTTCATAAAAACAGAAGTAGCTGCTAAGAGAACTTAAAATGACAATTGCATAAAAACTGATCATTTACAATAGCAGAGTGAAAAGTGTGTCTGATATGATTTGCCTGCAGTCTGAACAAATCCTTGGTGGATAAACTAACAGCCTTTGTTGTATCTCTCCAGGCTCTCTATCCCCTGGTGACGTGTTTGCTGTGCGTCAGTCAGAAGCAGTTCTTCCTCAACAACTGGCACATCTTCCTCCAAAACTGCCTCTCACACCTGAAGGTAGCCTGCTGCATTTTTACCCCAGGTCTTTCTCAGAGTTTATCACATTGTGCTGTAAACTTCTGTTTTATGAAGCTCCTCTGGGACTCTGTGTTAATTCAGTCCATTCAGAGATCTGAAGATTCTTGTCATGAAGTTTTTAAAGAACGTTGGTGTTTCTGATGGCACCATGAAATCACATCACAGCTGCTGATTTTAATCCATGAGGACATTAAAATGAATTATTTACCAAATCCAAATCTCACATTTTTTAGATTATCCTCTGTTGTTAGTACATGCTGTAATTGTTGTTTTGTTGCTTGGTAGGGGTGTGCTCTGTGGCTCTGTCTGAAGATCATAATGTTCTTTCCCTCTATCATCAACGACCAGATCATGACTGGAACAGCACTTGATTTGATAAAGAGAAAACAAGCCCTCTGCACAAAAAATGCCATGAATCATGTTAAAATGCTCTGAATGCAACAATGAAATCAAGATAATTGAATAACATAGGGCTGGGCAATACGTGTGGATATGTTTTGACATGAAATGTGTGTGGGTGGGTGAGTCAATATCACATTGTAGACATTTATGCCGATTGAGCAAAATGCTAGGCCTACAATAAAAGATCATCTCCTTGGCAATCGTTGTCTGATTGGAGAATTTAGGTTTCATTTATTTATATTCTATTGGAGATGCATTTTCATTATTTTATAAATTGTATTAATACATTTTTTAAATAATGGCAAAAAATAGAGGCCTAAACAGCCAATTTTGGATAATTTGTTGTTTGTGTTTCTTTTAAAAATGGCAGACAAATACGTACTAAAACATTTTCAGCGTCTCCACACATTAAGGTTGTTCCATTTTTCTTTGCTCTTGAATAACAGGATTATATAATGATTAAATGTTATTTTAAAGAGTCCATTCTCTGTGTTCATGAGTTTTCTATGCCCTTTAGTGAGTGAAACATGTCACCTCTGTGTGATGGAAGACAAAAGTCCATGGCATCAGGACTTCTGTCTTTCTTTATGGCACCATTGCAGCCTAAAATGTCTTAAAGCGAGCAAACCCAATCATCTATCTTCAGTCAGTCCTAAAATATTCTCTAACTCATTGCCAGTGACATTCAGAAGGTTTCTTTTATTGAACTGCATATTCACAACATAACTTTATGACTGTGTGTCCACGTTGCCCAGCCCTGTAAACACAGGCTGTGTCCCCCAAAGCTCTGACTGAGGCAGCCTGTGTTTTTGTGCCATGACATGTTGTTTCAAGTGCTGTTTTTACCCTGGTCTGTGAATGACTTCTGTAAACCAATTAAAACCAGATCAAACCTGCTCCTCTCCTCCTCCTGGCCATCATGGAGCTGATTGAGAAACTGGTTGATGAAATCAGTGACTGACTGACCGACTCAGAGACTCTGTGGAGGCCCTGGGATTGTGTGGTGGATAGATTTGTGATTTTAATCTCTGATGGGCAGAAATGATTGTCTGTCTCTTCAGTGAACTCACCTCAGCTCTTTCCTTCACCAGTGTGATGTTTTAGACCTCACTGATCTGAAGTGTAGTCAGACGTGCCCTGCGCGCTGATGTTGATCACATGATTGATTTTCTGGGTTTTCTGTGGATGCTGCTTCAGGAGGCGGATGATTTTAAGGGCTTCTTGTATCAGTGGTTATTTTAACCCTGTGACTACTTCAAAAATTATTCAAGCAGATTAGTAACCAACAGGTGACAAGCCCCTTTCTAGTCCTTTCTCGGATGGCACGTTACAAACAGTGGTTGTAGGTATGGGTCATGATTTTTAAATGTTATAAAAGTCAATCATTTATAAGGCAGGGCAAATGTATTCATAGATATGCAATAAAGCAATTTGGAGCAATTTTGTTATCTTCATAAAAAGTCTACTCCAACATATTTCACACACTCATGATGAGCCTTTAGTTTAGTTTTGATCCCCACAGGGTTAAAATAAAATGTGTGTGTGTGTGTGTGTGTGTGTGTGTGTGGATCTGACCAGACTGCTGACTGATGGTAGTGCTTCATGGCTTTGTAGGTGAAACAGGCGATCATAAATAGTCAATCATTGACATACCTTTCATTTTCTTCCCACCGTTCCCCTCCTTTAAATTTTTCCTTTCTTCCATGTGTTTCCTTTTGTCTTTCGTCTGATTTGAGAACTACGGCACACCTTTTGTTGCTTTACTGGTTTACTGTTACGTTTTTTTGCTTTCTTAATACGTAACAACAGATCAAATACAAATGTACTGTTGCTGTGTAGTAGGGTTGTCAACATATTTGCCGCTAGTTATAGTCAGTAACTCGTGTAATCAAAAAATCAAAACACTCTCCTGTTTCTGAGTGACTGATGATGTCTATGTTTTTCAGTCAGTTATTTGGAGCACTGTAACGGTGGTATGGCACTGGCTCAACATGTCTGCACCACATGACCTCCCAGCCCCAGCTTTGGGGATAATACCTGGTACTAGGTACTTCTTTGGTTTTGCCTCTAGGGCAGTTAGATGCACACTTTACAGACACTGCAGAGCACTGACTGGTAAGAGGGTCATCTCTGTCTGACTTCCCAGAGGCTTCGTTCATATACAACAACTTTTTTAGAAAATCCCTCAGTAACCGACCCATAAAAGTGCCTAAAGTGCTTGTTCACACTTGGCCCTCACCGCAGGAAGTTTTCCTTCTGTCAGTCGATGGAGGGGTGGGAGCGGTCCATTATTATATCATTTTATTTTCATTATTTTTTCAAGGTTACGTCTGGGTGAAAGCTTTGCTTTCTATATTCACACATGCAGCTCACTCGGGTCAATTCAGACAGCTGTCAAGGTTTTTCTTAAAGTTCAAATGGAGTTAAAGTCTCCTGTACTTTTCAGAAGTGTGTGTCTCCCAGCTTGTCTCCTTCTCTGGAACAAAACCCAGATTTGGGCTAATGGGAATTAATTAAAACTTGGACTGGTGTTTGATTATTTGATTACAAGAATTCTTATGAAGCATAAATTTCTAGATTGTGACAACCCTTCTATGTAGTTTAAGCAAGCCAAAACCAATGTGCTTGATAAATGAACAACTGGCATGTTTTAAGAGTTCATTGTATTTGATTTTATGGACGTAGCTTCTAACTTTTCCTGCCTCTCACAAGAGTAACGATGTAGAAATGGCTCTTGTCATATCTGTTTAGTTTGTATTTATGTTTTGATAACTTGCATGTGTCCCCCACATTCTTTGTCTCCTGTCATTTGATCTCTTTCTCACACTGACTCGCTCCAGATGCCGTCTAACAACAGCATCCGAAAGCAGATTGAGACGCTGCAGGTGAGTTTTTCGGGCGTGGACGGCGACCTCTCTGCTGCTGCTGTCTGTCCTTTAACCTGTCCGCGTCCTGAAGTGGACGTACAGTAGAGCAGTGACCCTGTGCCTGGCTGTGGTGGGGCTGTGAGTCATTCTCTGTAGTGACAGTGATGTTGGTGTGTTGCTTTGTTTGAGTACAGAAGAACAACACGTGAACTGTCTCAGCTGTGACGTTGCTTTAGGACTTGTTGTTGGTGGGCAGTCCTGCATGTATCCACAGTAGTAAAGATAGATGTCTCTAATGTAGTCCATTGACTGTTTGAATGAAGACTGAGCTCTATGTTCAGGCCTTTTTGACTTGAAGATTGTTTAGCTGTGGTTACATTATTACTTAACTGGATGGGGAAGATTCTGAATCTGTTGAAGTCCTGCACCTACGTCGAGCCAAGCGGTTGTAAGCATGTATGACACTCACAGATGCATTGGTATAGCATTAGAATGAAGCTTATATGTTGTGGGATGAATAAAAAATAAATATTAGTGCATTCATTATGGGAAAAATGTGTCAAAAATGCTTCCCTAGTATTTACTCAGTGGCTTAGGGGTCATAGTGGTGAAAAATGCACCTTTGTGTTTTTTTTGCAGTGTGAACTGGGCCACAGTAACCAATGACCGCTGTCCGTTTTGGCTCTCTGAAATTGTTAAGTGACTCCCAGGGCTTAGGTCTTTGGTAAAAATCAAACCCATACGGCTCAGATTTTTATGCTTTCTTCAGATTTACAAGATGGTAAAACTAACATTAGTGCAGATCACATTCATGGATTAGATGCAATTTCCATTTTAAGCATGTATTAAGAGCCAATGTGAAGTCATGCCAGTCAGTTTTGATACATATGATACATATAAGATTTTTAACAGATTCAAAATAAAGAGTCCTGTTTTTAAAATGTTTTCATAACTGGGAAACAGGAGGCCGTATACCCAGCTGTGTCACTTGTGCTTGAGTGTGATTTTGTTGGTGTTAGTGTAAACAGCATAGATATGCACTAACTTTGAAAATCAAGACCCTGATACAAATGTTAAAAAAGCCCTCATGCTGATTAAGGTTTAAGGGATGCACTGATACCACTTTTTGTGTTCCAGACCAAATTCAAACACTATGATTTCTGTTCACACCTATACAGAGTACAAATAAGAGTACTTGGCAATCCTATTTTCAGTCTTTAAATTTTTTTAAAGATTTATTTTAGTTTCATCAGATGTTCTGTTCTGATTCTCCTGAAAGTATAGATGTATGTTGTCTACTTTTGTAATCCTGCATTATTTAAAACATCACTAAACTAACCAGAAGTGCCCCGGGAGCACTTGCCTCCGCTAAGGCACTTCCAACATTGTTGGCCATGTTATTGTCAAAAATGTGGAAAACTGCCCCTCTGTTAACAAATCCTAACTGTTGACAAATCCTTGGAAAAATTCCTGGATGTACATTGGGATTCAGATCACCTCTAAAATCAGATCACTTCTTTCTCATGCCATGGCCAACATTCCCTGAAAACGCCATCGAAATCTGTGGAGAACTTGTTACATGATGCTGTTAACAAACAGACACCAGCAGAAACATCACCTCCATGGAGGAAACAAGAGATTAGCCAGTAGGTCAGGCATTATTTGGAGAAATAATGTTGTTCTAGGTTTTTCTGATGTTCTGATTTTTAAGGGAAACTTTTTAGGTAAATATTTTTTATGCAAAACCATGTAAATCAGATCTTTAACCCCATTTTCTACAGTCATTCTCCAAAATCCACCAAAGTCCTCTGACAGCAGTTTTATGTACATCTTGTTTTTTTTTTTTGAACTTCTTCCTTTTTTATTTTACAAATGAGCTCAAAGATGCTGCAAATGCATCACATAAAGTGCATGTGTTTTTTTTAAACTATGGCTGGGAATTACATGGTTGCTCATGATTTGAAGTGAAGTGCTAAGCATTGTCCATGGTGTTGATAATCAATCAATCAATCTTTATTTGTATAGTGCCAATTCATAACAAGTGTTATCTCAAGACACTTTACAATAGAGCACAAAGCTCTTCATATTATGGTTACACATATATGCATAGATACATATATACATATATAAAATACACATATACATCTATATACAAATATATTCATCCAACACCCAACATGAATCCCTCCATAATATCAGTATCATAGCAAACTCTGCATGTACCGTGCTCCATTCTCCACATAGGCCCACTAGATTTGAGAGTTGAGATTTATTTATTTTAAAAAAATGGGACAGTATGCGTTAATGAGCATGGACATGTAAATGCATGTGATTATAGCCAAGTGGCTAATTTCCATCCCCAGTCCCATTAGCAGGTTGGTGTCAACACATAAAACAAAACAGTCATCTGTAATAGGAATAAAAACACAGAGCTTTTTAAAAGACAAACATACATAAACTGTAGACAACATGAACAACATAGAGTCCAACAGTAAAACGGGCTGAAAGTTGGGGGAGTGCTGAAGGGATAATCAAAGTGCAGAGTGCTAGCTGCCTGGGAGCTCAGGTCCTTGTTCTATTGCACATTGCCCAATATTGCACAGAAATATAAAGTGACTGTTGCGTTGCACATTACACTTCTGCCCAAAATAATAAAGTGGCATGTTGAATATAATATTGCACGATGCCCATTGCACATGATTGCACATGCAGATGTGTGAGTAGATATTGCACTGAAAAAGCAGACACAGACATCTTATGGAAGCTCTAATGGTGATTTTAGGTGTACTATGATTATAAAAGGTCAAGGGACAGTAACATGTAGGGTTTTGGTTTCCATCAAACAACTCTAACACCAGATCGCTAGATCTGCTTTGAGTCACATGACTGACATTAGCATCCTGCGATGTGGCTGTTGTCTATGAACATGTTTCAGTTGAGATGCCATGTTGCCCAGCATTAAATTTGTACTAAATAACTGGCTAACATCACTTACTGAAATCAGATCATTCTACATCTTTAGCTAACCGGTACATGTCTTTCAGTTAGCCTCTAAAAGCCGGCACAGGTGCAAAAGCAGCAGATCAACTTCACTAACAGGAGGGAGCTAAAAGAGGATGCAGCCGTTACAGTCTGTTAGGGCTAAAGCTGTGTAGACTGCTATCGATGGCTTTGGTGTTTTCGGCTGGCATGAGAATCGACAAAGAGTCCCAGTCAAGAACCGGTTTCAACCTGTTTTTAGGAATTAATACTATTTGCCCTCCTTTTCCCCGTCGTGTCTTTTTATGTAGTTCCACACGCTTACAGCCTCATCATAGTGAACTTAAACAGCAACATGCCGAACTGTTTTCAACACATCATAACATTTAATATCAGGAGTTTCATATTTTGATGTTGTCTGAAATCCACAGGTGTTGATGGATGATTGGATCAATGAGCAGAATCAATAATGGCATTTTAATTTTCATTGCTCTTGAAAATGGGCTGTTTGATTAATCTACATTAAATTAGCCGGACAATCCAAACCTGAGAGATATATAAAACATTCACTAAACCATGAAAGTGTCTCATTTGTATATATCCCAGTATCAAGACAATGTCTTTTCTAGTGTGATGGTGATGATGGTCAGTGGCCCTCCGTGGGACACAGGCTACATCAGGAAGAGCTCTGTGATCTGCTGTTGTGTGCAACTGAGATTTGATGCTTTAAGCTGAACCATGCCGTGCCATCATCATAATTATCTGCTCTGCCCTCCAGGCACAGGGATATCTGTGTTAATCTGGGGGCAGAGCCCGCCACTGATCAGCTCTGCTTTAGGCTGTGTCTTCATTCTGCACTACCAGATGGACAGAGTGCTTTTCAAACCCTGAGGTCTACTTTTTAAGATATCTTCTTCATGTAATTATTTTTCCAGTGGATGATTTGTCAATAAGTAATCGTAGATGATAAAAGACGATGCATAACAATATAGTCATACACAGAGGCAGAAACCTTTATCTTCTGCTGTGTCAATAAGTAGACCGTTCCATATATTTCACTCGTCCATCTGGGCTACAGCCCCTAGAAAGTGAGAATGGGCAGAACCTTTGAAAAGCCAATCTGGCAGGTGATTGGACGATCGATCTGTCAATCACATTCATTACAGGCCAATCAGATAATGTAGGAGGCAGTGTAGTAAAGGACCGAATATATAATATATGAGCCACTTCTTAAAGTAGAGCGAGAACATCCTTACTATAGAGAAGTCTGTAGTGATATGTGTTTGTCATCTAATAAAGAAATGTGGTCTGGATCTGATAAAACTGCTACTGAAGCTGTTAGCACCCATGCCAATCTCTCTATAAGCAGTCACTTCCTGCTGTCCTCACGCTTGTAGCTCCTCCTCTTCCTGCTTCAAAGGACACTGATTGGGTCGTCCCACTTTGGGCTGCTGACAATCATTGTGCATTGGAGCTTGGCAAGATGGATCTGTCTGAGGACAGACATTGAATCAGACTGATCCAGCTGCACTGCAAGGTTACATACCAGGCAGTGTCTGCACAGCTTCTCATGGTAAACTCTGTTCACCTGTGATTCCAAAGCTTTTTCCTTGGAAGCTCCTTCTGAGAACCCACATCGCAAGAGGAGACAGATTTCTGTCCAACATCAAAACTAAGCTTCATGTTTTCATCGATAAAACGGAGATAAAATAGGCCGACATCAACTAGTTATTATCAGTGGACCTTGGAAGAAAGCATGCTGTAAGCCTAAAACTGTTTAACTCCGTATATGTAAACCTAATATACTGCCTCTGGGTATCTTTTATCCCAGGACTGAACTACTCATTATTATTCATTTTAATGATCAACCCATGTTTTCTTTGTTATGAAATAGACCAAATCGATAGCTATGCCTCTTTAAGATATTTTGGATTTTTTTTATTGAATTATTTAATGCCTATAGCAAGTGGCCAGTGGGTAGCTCTTTGCCTTTTTTTCCGTCACAAATATTTATCTTAAGTGTAATATTTGACTATTGAAAACAGCAGGATAAGGTTTTTTTTACCCACCAGAAAACACCACATATGCAAGTATAGGACGAGATCAGCAAAAACTTGAAATACACAATTTACACAACTTTTCTCCTTGAAGCTTTTAGGAAGCTAATGTTAGCCATTACTTATTCATTTTTCAAAAACAGCCTCTGGTTTAAAATGACTGTCTCCAAATAAACATTTCTTATTCATCCAAGAAAACAGAAGTTCAGTTAATCAATCAATCGGTCAATCTTTATTTGTATGGCACTTTTCATACAACAAATGTAGCACCAAGTGCTTTACATAAACAGAGAACAATAGCAAAGTTAAGAGAGTATGATTCATAACCCTCTAGCTGTGCGCCATGCCCAAAAATGAGCTTTACCCAAGGACGCACTGCATTATCTGTATGTTATTGGTATCAGCAGCTAATTGCTTCAAAAGCTAAATATCGCTATCAGCAGATATAAAAATGTAGTTCCTCTTGATATTTTAGCCTAATATATAGGTATTAAGTTTGGAGACGTTTTGCATTGTTATTTTGGGGTGAAAGTATAAGCTCCCAATAAAAGGACAGATACAATGTCAACATATTAGTAAATCAATGTTTGTAGCTCTTAAGGGAGCAGATGAAACATAGTTTAACATAACTGTTTTGCATATTATGTAGGTGCAAAAATAATGAGTATTAAATACTACTTTCAGTTATTTCTATACAATGGTATAATATTGGTATAGGACAAAATTAATTAAAAAAATATTTTAGTTGTGCATCCCTACTTTTGACTCCTTTAGACCATGGTTGCAGAAACACCCCATTAAACTTAGAAAATCTTTACAAAACAGCCTTTTAAGGGTTTTCTTAAAGACTGCACTGAATTTCAACGTTTTATCAAATCCTTCTTTATAAAACTATTTCACCTAAATTCATGAAACTATAAACCCCAGAAAGCTTAAACTTGTGGCTTTATTTTTAAATCATGGCCTTTGCCCTAAAATTACAAAACCAATAAAAATAAAATCAGCTTTTGGTCAAATCAGTATTATCAAAATGCTATCATCTTCTGCCTCTCGAACATGGTGACGTTGCAGTAGGTCTCGAAAGGTGTCAACTAACAAGCACTGCATCAGCGCTGGATGGGTTAAATGTGTGTATGAGTGATGTTGAACATTGTCATGCCTTAGACCTCTGTTAAAATCACCTTTTTATGGTGTTAAAGACAAAGGGACAGCTGTGGGTCGTTACATAGAGAGTCTGATGTTTGCAGCTGCTCTGCTCTGGACGTTTATCATGTGATGTGGTGTTATCGTTTGTGATAAAGGGTTTGAGCAGGGCACTAGAAGAGAGGACGATTACTGAAAAGGATCTTTAACCCTGAGGTCTAACCTTTATGGACTTCACGCTGTTCAGTTTTCTCTTGTGCCATGGAACCAAAAGTGTTTGCTCAGGTTTGTGTTTGATTGACTTTCTGAGTCCAGCTACAGCGTCTCAGATCTCACAGGTGGGTGAAAAAATGACAAACACAAACAAGTGTGTGATGTTTTTCCTCTGACCTCCACAGAACAAAGACCCAAAGATGTCTCGTGTAGCACTGGAGTCTCTCTACAGACTGCTGTGGGTCTACATCATCAGGATCAAGTGTGAGAGCAACACCGTCACTCAGAGGTCAGTCCCTGAACTACACACACACACACACACACACACACACACACGCACACACACACACAGCGGCTTCACTCAGAAGCAGCTTCATGTCTGTCTGTCTTTCTCTCCCCTCCAGTCGACTTCTCAGCATCGTTTCAGCACTTTTCCCCAAAGGCTCCCGCAGTGTAGTTCCTAGAGACACGCCCCTCAACATCTTCGTGAAGATCATCCAGTTCATAGCTCAGGTAAGAAGAAATCTACACTTCAGAGCCTCCCATTACCATTTAGTGTTTAGAAAATCTTCCAGTTTCCACCAGTGCTGATAAATCCCACATATTTAGCCGGCAGGCTCAGGGTGTTTTTTATCCAGTAAATCATCAGTGATGGGACACAGCCCTGTAAAAACCGATGTTTGTACGTCTGCAGAATAATGTGCTCAAAGGCCTGGCTGCTTCTGTCCCCAGTGAACTGATGGGATTGTTTTGAACTTGGTCAGGCAGCTTGGAGACACAAACAGACTGCAGAGAAAATGACAGCAGTAGTCATTTCTGTTGGTTTAGAGGAGAAGACTGTTTAGAACTCATGAAGAAGAGGTTTGGCTCCGAGTCTGTTTCAAACTAGAAATTATTTCTTGCTGCTTGTTTTTTTCTTATAGAAAAGTCGAAATATTCATAAAAATGTAAGTGGGTAATGAAAGCTTTGACACTGGTGCTGCTCTTTTTTCTTTCATTCTTCTACATGCTACACAAAGACCAGACCAGTGCATATATGTCCTCACTCTTGATAAATCAAAGACTTTGATTTGTTTTATTCTTCTACTGTTTTCTTTTAGGAACGACTGGACTTTGCCATGAAGGAGATCATCTATGACCTCCTGTGTGTGGGCAAGTCTCACAAAACCTTCACCATCAACCCCGAGGTAAAGTATGGACAAAATTCAGTTTTTGATCCAGAGTTGACATGATATAAGAAATGTAGATTTGATATGAATTCAGTGAAAATCCAAAAAAATGTCCATACTAGTTTTGATAACGCAGTAACAAACAATTCCTAGGCACCCTATAATGAGTTGTTTTTCATTTTTAATTACCTATCAAAGTGGACAAGCTCCTGCACAAAGTCTAATACAAATAGAAAAGCTGGGATTGGTATCAGATAAAGCCCGTGCCCTCTCTCTTTACCATGTGCAAACCTTTGTTTAGACTTAGGGATGAAGGATAATGGGGTTTTTTTCTGAAATCTGATGCACCTGTGTCTCCAGCCTGGCGTTTCCCATAATCATGTCTTTACACCAGTTATTGCTTAGGACTCATAAAGTTTATCTGTTTTAAGACCGGACATAATACAGTGTATTTTTTTCAGTTAGTTGTTTGTATGAGTTAGATATTGATAATGAGGAAACTTCATTTTCAATTTTGACCTCACAGCTTCATGGTGCATTATAACACTGTGCTGAAATATTTATGTGAGGTCATACCAACAAAAGATTTTTGACCATAACGTACCAATACCAATAGATTTGTCAACAATACTGTAAAGCTTGGTGCTTTTTATGATAAGCACACTTGTGATCATCTGGTCTGACCTTGAGACTTTGCAAAGAATTGTGACCAATATTTCTAAAAATGTCCAACCATAAGTTTACGGAAAATGTTGAGATCTAAAGCTCATGGCAGTTTGGGACCTGTGGCTGTCTCTTCAGTTAAACATCTGTGTGGCTGTCTCTTAGGGTAAAACATCTGTGTGGCTGTCTCTTCAATTAAAACATCTGTGTGGCTGTCTCTTAGGTTAAAACATCTGTGTGGCTGTCTCTCAGGTTAAACATCTGTGTGGCTGTCTCTTCGGTTAAACATCTGTGTGGCTGTCTCTTCAGTTAAACATCTGTGTGGCTGTCTCTTAGGTTAAACATCTGTGTGGCTGTCTCTTCGGTTAAACATCTGTGTGGCTGTCTCTTAGGTTAAACGTCTGTGTGGCTGTCTCTTCGGTTAAACATCTGTGTGGCTGTCTCTCAGGTTAAACATCTGTTTGGCTGTCTCTTCGGTTAAACATCTGTGTGGCTGTCTCTTAGGTGAAACGTCTGTGTGGCTGTCTCTTCGGTTAAACATCTGTGTGGCTGTCTCTGAGGTTAAACATCTGTGTGGCTGTCTCTTCAATTAAAACATCTGTGTGGCTGTCTCTTCAATTAAAACATCTGTGTGGCTGTCTCTTTGGTTCAACATCAGTGTGGCTGTCTCTTTGGTTCAACATCTGTGTGGCTGTCTCTTAGGTTAAAACATCTGTGTGGCTGTCTCTTAGGTTAAACATCTGTGTGGCTGTCTCTTAGGTTAAAACATCTGTGTGGCTGTCTCTTAGGTTAAAACATCTGTGTGGCTGTCTCCTCGGTTAAACATCTGTGTGGCTGTCTCTTAGGTTAAACATCTGTGTGGCTGTCTCTTAGGTTAAACATCTGTGTGGCTGTCTCTTAGGTTAAAACATCTGTGTGGCTGTCTCTCAGGTTAAACATCTGTGTGGCTGTCTCTGAGGTTAAACATCTGTGTGGCTGTCTCTGAGGTTAAACATCTGTGTGGCTGTCTCTTTGGTTAGAACATCTGTGTGGCTGTCTCTTTGGTTAAACATCTGTGTGGCTGTCTCTGAATTAAACATCTGTGTGGCTGTCTCTCAGGTTAAACATCTGTGTGGCTGTCTCTCAGGTTAAACATCTGTGTGGCTGTCTCTCAGGTTAAACATCTGTGTGGCTGTCTCTGAGGTTAAACATCTGTGTGGCTGTCTCTCAATTAAAACATCTGTGTGGCTGTCTCTCAGGTTAAACATCTGTGTGGCTGTCTCTCAGGTTAAACATCTGTGTGGCTGTCTCTCAGGTTAAAACATCTGTGTGGCTGTCTCTAGGTTAAACATCTGTGTGGCTGTCTCTCAGGTTAAACATCTGTGTGGCTGTCTCTTTGGTTAGAACATCTGTGTGGCTGTCTCTTTGGTTAAACATCTGTGTGGCTGTCTCTGAGGTTAAACATCTGTGTGGCTGTCTCTCAGGTTAAACATCTGTGTGACTGTCTCTCAGGTTAAACATCTGTGTGGCTGTCTCTCAGGTTAAACATCTGTGTGACTGTCTCTCAGATTAAACATCTGTGTGGCTGACTCTCAGGTAAAACATCTGTGTGGCTGTCTCTCAGGTTAAACATCTGTGTGGCTGTCTCTCAGGTTAAACATCTGTGTGGCTGTCTCTTAGGTTAAAACATCTGCATGGCTGTCTTAGTTTAGAACATCTGTGTGGCTGTCTCTCAGGTTAAACATCTGTGTGGCTGTCTCTCAGGTTAAACATCTGTGTGGCTGTCTCTTTGGTTAGAACATCTGTGTGGCTGTCTCTTCAATTAAAACATCTGTGTGGCTGTCTCTCAGGTTAAACATCTGTGTGGCTGTCTCTTCGGTGAAACATCTGTGTGGCTGTCTCTCAGGTTAAACATCTGTGTGGCTGTCTCTCAGGTTAAACAACTGTGTGGCTGTCTCTTAGGTTAAACATCTGTGTGGCTGTCTCTTCGGTTAAACATCCGTGTGGCTGTCTCCTAGGTTAAACATCTGTGTGGCTGTCTCTTGGGTTAAACATCTGTGTGGCTGTCTCTTCAATTAAAACATCTGTGTGGCTGTCTCTTAGGTTAAAACATCTGTGTGGCTTTCTCTCAGGTTAAACATCTGTGTGGCTGTCTCTCAGGTTAAACATCTGTGTGGCTGTCTCTCAGGTTAAAACATCTGTGTGGCTGTCTCTCAGGTTAAACATCTGTGTGGCTGTCTCTTAGGTTAAACATCTGTGTGGCTGTCTCTTAGGTTAAACATCTGTGTGGCTGTCTCTTAGGTTAAAACATCCGTGTGGCTGTCTCTGCATTTAAAACATCTGTGTGGCTGTCTCTGCATTTAAAACATCTGTGTGGCTGTCTCTGAGGTTAAACATCTGTGTGACTGTCTCTGAGGTTAAACATCTGTGTGGCTGTCTCTTAGGTTAAACATCTGTGTGGCTGTCTCTGAGGTTAAAACATCTGTGTGGCTGTCTCTTAGGTTCAAACATCTGTGTGGCTATCTCCTCGGTTAAACATCTCTGTGGCTGTCTCTCAGGTTAAACATCTGTGTGGCTGTCTCTCAGGTTAAACATCTGTGTGGCTGTCTCTCAGGTTAAACATCTGCATGGCTGTCTCTGAGGTTAAAGCAACTGCGTGGCTGTCTCTGAGGTTAAACATCTGTGTGGCTGTCTCTTCAATTAAAACTTCTGTGTGGCTGTCTCTTAGGTTAAAACATCTGTGTGGCTGTCTCTCAGGTTAAACATATGTGTGGCTGTCTCTTCCATTAAACATCTGTGTGGCTGTCTCTGAGGTTAAACATCTGTTTGGCTGTCTCTTCAGTTAAACATCTGTGTGGCTGTCTCTTAGGTTAAAACATCTGTGTGGCTGTCTCTTCAATTAAAACATCTGTGTGGCTGTCTCTGAGGTTAAACATATGTGTGGCTGTCTCTCAGGTTAAACATCTGTGTGGCTGTCTCTCAGGTTTAACATCTGTGTGGCTGTGTCTTAGGTTAAAACATCTGTGTGGCTGTCTCTTTGGTTAAACATCTGTGTGGCTGTCTCTTAGGTTAAACATCTGTGTGGCTGTCTCTTCGGTTAAACATCTGTGTGGCTGTCTCTCAGGTTAAACATCTGTGTGGCTGTCTCTGAGGTTAAAACATCTGTGTGGCTGTCTCTTAGGTTAAACATCTGTGTGGCTGTCTCTTCGGTTAAACATCTGTGTGGCTGTCTCTTAGGTTGAACATCTGTGTGGCTGTCTCTGAGGTTAAACATCTGTGTGGCTGTCTCTTCAATTAAAACATCTGTGTGGCTGTCTCTGAGGTTAAAACATCTGCATGGCTGTCTCTTCAATTAAAACATCTGTGTGGCTGTCTCTCACGTTAAACATCTGTGTGGCTGTCTCTGAGGTTAAACATCTGTGTGGCTGTCTCTCAGGTTAAACATCTGTGTGGCTGTCTCTTAGGTTAAAACATCTGTGTTGCTGTCTCTTCGGGTAAACATCTGTATGGCTGTCTCTTCAATTAAAACATCTGTGTGGCTGTCTCTTAGGTTAAAACATCTGTGTGGCTGTCTCTCAGGTTAAACATCTGTGTGGCTGTCTCTTAGGTTAAACATCTGTGTGGCTGTCTCTGAGGTTAAAACATCTGTGTGGCTGTCTCTTCGGTTAAACATCTGTGTGGCTGTCTCTTAGGTTAAACATCTGTGTGGCTGTCTCTGAGGTTAAACATCTGTGTGGCTGTCTCTTAGGTTAAACATCTGTGTGGCTGTCTCTTCGGTTAAACATCTGTGTGGCTGTCTCTTCAATTAAAACATCTGTGTGGCTGTCTCTTAGGTTAAACATCTGTGTGGCTGTCTCTTAGGTTAAAACATCTGTGTGGCTGTCTCTTCAATTAAAACATCTGTGTGGCTGTCTCTGAGGTTAAACATCTGTGTGGCTGTCTCTTAGGTTAAACATCTCTGTGGCTGTCCCTTCAATTAAAACATCTGTGTGGCTGTCTCAGGTTAAACATCTGTGTGGCTGTCTCTGAGGTTAAACATCTGTGTGGCTGTCTCTTAGGTTAAACATCTGTGTGGCTGTCTCTGAGGTTAAACATCTGTGTGGCTGTCTCTTAGGTTAAACATCTGTGTGGCTGTCTCTTAGGTTAAACATCTGTGTGGCTGTCTCTTAGATTAAAACATCTGTGTGGCTGCCTCTCAGGTTAAACATCTGTGTGGCTGTCTCTTCAATTAAAACTTCTGTGTGGCTGTCTCTTAGGTTAAACATCTGTGTGGCTGTCTCTTCATTTAAAACATCTGTGTGGCTGTCTCTTCAATTAAAACATCTGTGTGGCTGTGTCTTTGGTTCAACATCTGTGTGGCTGTCTCTTAGGTTCAACATCTGTGTGGCTGTCTCTTAGGTTAAACATCTGTGTGGCTGTCTCTTAGGTTAAAACATCTGTGTGGCTGTCCCTTCAATTAAAACATCTGTGTGGCTGTCTCTGAGGTTAAACATCTGTGTGGCTGTCTCTGAGGCTAAACATCTGTGTGACTGTCTCTGAGGTTAAACATCTGTGTGACTGTCTCTCAGGTTAAACATCTGCATGGCTGTCTCTCAGGTTAAACATCTGTGTGGCTGTCTCTGAGGTTAAAACATCTGTGTGGCTGTCTCTCAGGTTAAACATCTGTGTTGCTGTCTCTCAGGTTAAACATCTGTTTGGCTGTCTCTTAGGTTTAACATCTGTGTGGCTGTCTCTCAGGTTAAACATCTGTGTGGCTGTCTCTCAGGTTAAACATCTGTGTGGCTGTCTCTTAGGTTAAACATCTGTGTGGCTGTCTCTTTGGTTAGAACATCTGTGTGGCTGTCTCTGAGGTTAAACATCTGTGTGGCTGTCTCTCAGGTTAAACATCTGTGTGGCTGTCTCTCAGGTTAAACATCTGTGTGGCTGTCTCTGAGGTTAAACATCTGTGTGGCTGTCTCTGAGGTTAAACATCTGTGTGACTGTCTCTCAGGTTAAACATCTGTGTGGCTGTCTCTCAGGTTAAACATCTGTGTGGCTGTCTCTGAGGTTAAACATCTGTGTGGCTGTCTCTGTGGTTAAACATCTGTGTGGCTGTCTCTTTGGTTAGAACATCTGTGTGGCTGTCTCTTCAATTAAAACATCTGTGTGGCTGTCTCTGAGGTTAAACATCTGTGTGGCTGTCTCTGAGGTTAAACATCTGTGTGACTGTCTCTCAGGTTAAACATCTGCATGGCTGTCTCTCAGGTTAAACATCTGCGTGGCTGTCTCTGAGGTTAAAACATCTGTTTGGCTGTCTCTGAGGTTAAACATCTGTGTTGCTGTCTCTTAGGTTAAACATCTGTGTGGCTGTCTCTCAGGTTAAACATCTGTGTGGCTGTCTCTTAGGTTAAACATCTGCGTGGCTGTCTCTGAGGTTAAAGCAACTGCGTGGCTGTCTCTTAGAATAAAACATCTGTGTGGCTGTCTCTTAGGTTAAACATCTGTGTGGCTGTCTCTCAGGTTAAACATCAGTGTGGCTGTCTCTTAGGTTAAACATCTGTGTGGCTGTCTCTGAGGTTAAAACATCTGTGTGGCTGTCTCTCAGGTTAAACATCTGTGTGGCTGTCTCTCAGGTTAAACATCTCTGTGGCTGTCCCTTCAATTAAAACATCTGTGTGGCTGTCTCAGGTTAAACATCTGTGTGGCTGTCTCTGAGGTTAAACATCTGTGTGGCTGTCTCTCAGGTTAAACATCTGTGTGGCTGTCTCTCAGGTTAAACATCTGTGTGGCTGTCTCTCAGGTTAAACATCTGTGTGGCTGTCTCTGTGGTTAAACATCTGTGTGGCTGTCTCTCAGGTTAAACATCTGCATGGCTGTCTCTCAGGTTAAACATCTGCGTGGCTGTCTCTGAGGTTAAAACATCTGTTTGGCTGTCTCTCAGGTTAAACATCTGTGTTGCTGTCTCTTAGGTTAAACATCTTTTTGGCTGTCTCTTAGGTTTAACATCTGTGTGGCTGTCTCTCAGGTTAAACATCTGTGTGGCTGTCTCTCAGGTTAAACATCTGTGTGGCTGTCTCTCAGGTTAAACATCTGTGTGGCTGTCTCTGAGGTTAAACATCTGTGTGACTGTCTCTCAGGTTAAACATCTGAGTGGCTGTCTCTCAGGTTAAACATCTGTGTGGCTGTCCCTACAATTAAAACATCTGTGTGGCTGTCTCAGGTTAAACGTCTGTGTGGCTGTCTCAGGTTAAACATCTGTGTGGCTGTCTCTGAGGTTAAACATCTGTGTGGCTGTCTCTCAGGTTAAACATCTGTGTGGCTGTCTCTGAGGTTAAACATCTGTTTGGCTGTCTCTGTGGTTAAACATCTGTGTGGCTGTCTCTCAGGTTAAACATCTGTGTGGCTGTCTCTGAGGTTAAACATCTGTGTGGCTGTCTCTTAGGTTAAACATCTGTGTGGCTGTCTCTTAGGTTAAACATCTGTGTGGCTGTCTCAGGTTAAACATCTGTGTGGCTGTCTCTCAGGTTAAACATCTGTGTGGCTGTCTCTGAGGTTAAACATCTGTGTGGCTGTCTCTGAGGTTAAACATCTGTGTGGCTGTCTCTCAGGTTTAACATCTGTGTGGCTGTCTCTGAGGTTAAACATCTGTTTGGCTGTCTCTTAGGTTAAACATCTGTGTGGCTGTCTCTTAGGTTAAACATCTGTGTGACTGTCTCTTAGGTTAAACATCTGTGTGGCTGTCTCTTAGGTTAAAACATCTGTGTGGCTGTCTCTTAGGTTCAAACATCTGTGTGGCTATCTCCTCGGTTAAACATCTGTGTGGCTGTCTCTTAGGTTAAACATCTGTGTGGCTGTCTCTCAGGTTAAACATCTGTGTGGCTGTCTCTTAGGTTAAACATCTGCGTGGCTGTCTCTGAGGTTAAAGCAACTGCGTGGCTGTCTCTTAGAATAAAACATCTGTGTGGCTGTCTCTTAGGTTAAACATCTGTGTGGCTGTCTCAGGTTAAAACATCTGTGTGGCTGTCTCTTAGGTTAAACATCTGTGTGGCTGTCTCTTTGGTTTAACGTCTGTGTGGCTGTCTCAGGTTAAACGTCTGTGTGGCTGTCTCTTTGGTTAAACATCTGTGTGGCTGTCTCTGAGGTTAAACATCTGTGTGGCTGTCTCTCAGGTTAAACATCTGTGTGGCTGTCTCTGAGGTTAAACATCTGTGTGGCTGTCTCTCAGGTTAAACATCAGTGTGGCTGTCTCTTAGGTTAAACATCTGTGTGGCTGTCTCTGAGGTTAAAACATCTGTGTGGCTGTCTCTCAGGTTAAACATCTGTGTGGCTGTCTCTCAGGTTAAACATCTCTGTGGCTGTCCCTTCAATTAAAACATCTGTGTGGCTGTCTCAGGTTAAACATCTGTGTGGCTGTCTCTGAGGTTAAACATCTGTGTGGCTGTCTCTCAGGTTAAACATCTGTGTGGCTGTCTCTCAGGTTAAACATCTGTGTGGCTGTCTCTCAGGTTAAACATCTGTGTGGCTGTCTCTGTGGTTAAACATCTGTGTGGCTGTCTCTCAGGTTAAACATCTTTGTGGCTGTCTCTTAGGTTAAACATCTGTGTGGCTGTCTCTGAGGTTAAACATCTGTGTGGCTGTCTCTTTGGTTTAACATCTGTGTGGCTGTCTCAGGTTAAACATCTGTGTGGCTGTCTCTCAGGTTAAACATCTGTGTGGCTGTCTCTGAGGTTAAACATCTGTGTGGCTGTCTCTGAGGTTAAAAATCTGTGTGGCTGTCTCTCAGGTTAAACATCTGTGTGGCTGTCTCTGAGGTTAAACATCTGTTTGGCTGTCTCTCAGGTTAAACATCTGTGTGGCTGTCTCTCAGGTTAAACTTTGTGTGGCTGTCTCCCAGGTTAAACATCTGTGTGGCTGTCTCTCAGGTTAAACATCTGTGTTGCTGTCTCTCAGGTTAAACATCTGTGTGGCTGTCTCTTTGGTTAAACATCTGTGTGGCTGTCTCTTAGGTTAAACATCTGTGTGGCTGTCTCTTCAATTAAAACATCTGTGTGGCTGTCTCTCAGGTTAAACATCTGTGTGGCTGTCTCTCAGGTTAAAACATCTGTGTGGCTGTCCCTTCAATTAAAACATCTGTGTGGCTGTCTCAGGTTAAACATCTGTGTGGCTGTCTCTTAGGTTAAACATCTGTGTGGCTGTCTCTTTGGTTAAACATCTGTGTGGCTGTCTCAGGTTAAACATCTGTGTGGCTGTCTCTGTGGTTAAACATCTGTGTGGCTGTCTCTGAGGTTAAACATCTGTGTGGCTGTCCCTCAGGTTAAACATCTGTGTGACTGTCTCTGAGGTTAAACATCTGTGTGGCTGTCTCTCAGGTTAAACATCTGTGTGGCTGTCTCTTAGGTTAAACATCTGTGTGGCTGTCTCTGAGGTTAAAACATCTGTGTGGCTGTCTCTCAGGTTCAACATCTGTGTGGCTGTCTCTCAGGTTAAACATCTGTGTGGCTGTCCCTTTAATTAAAACATCTGTGTGGCTGTCTCAGGTTAAACATCTGTGTGGCTGTCTCTCAGGTTAAACATCTGTGTGGCTGTCTCTTTGGTTAAACATCTGTGTGGCTGTCTCAGGTTAAACGTCTGTGTGGCTGTCTCAGGTTAAACATCTGTGTGGCTGTCTCTGAGGTTAAAACATCTGTGTGGCTGTCCCTTCAATTCAAACATCTGTGTGGCTGTCCCAGGTTAAACATCTGTGTGGCTGTCTCTGAGGTTAAAACATCTGTGTGGCTGTCCCTTCAATTCAAACATCTGTGTGGCTGTCTCAGGTTAAACATCTGTGTGGCTGTCTCTGAGGTTAAACATCTGTGTGGCTGTCTCTCAGGTTAAACACCTGTGTGGCTGTCTCTCAGGTTAAACATCTGTGTGGCTGTCTCTCAGGTTAAACATCTGTGTGGCTGTCTCTCAGGTTAAACATCTGTGTGGCTGTCTCTCAGGTTAAACATCTGTGTGGCTGTCTCTCAGGTTAAACATCTGTGTGGCTGTCTCTCAGGTTAAACATCTGTGTGGCTGTCTCTTAGGTTAAACATCTGCGTGTTCAGTCCCACCAGTTGAGAATTGCTGCTGTTGATAATTATCTCATGAATGTTATTTTGTTTGGTAAAGCATGTGAAAGTATTGACTAACTTTTCATAGTTTTTAACATTTTGGCAGCCTTATTTTGATGTAAATTATCCATTTCATTCTCTCTGATAAGTTTCTCTTCTGCCTTACCAGCGGATGAATATTGGTTTACGAGCATTCCTAGTAATTGCTGACAGCCTACAGCAGAAAGACGGTGAGCCTCCAATGCCGACAACAGGAATCATCATGCCCTCTGGGAACACATTGCGAGTCAAAAAGATCTTTCTCAACACAACCCTCACTGATGAAGAAGCCAAGGTCATAGGTCAGTCCTGGAAGTTTAAGTCGAGGGACTCCACCTAAAGCTTTTGTGCTGCAGATTTCAGAACTCTTCTTTCTTGTTCCAGGCATGTCACTTTATTACCCACAAGTCAGAAAGGCCTTAGACAACATCCTGCGACACCTCGACAAGGAGGTGGGGCGCTCCATGAGTATGACCAGCGTGCAGATGTCCAACAAGGAGCCCGAGGACATGATAACGTACGTAGCTGATGACTAAAATCATACTTTTCATGGCCGCCCTTGGTTGTCTGACCTGTGGACATGTTCTGTGTTACAGGGGAGAGAGAAAGCCAAAGATCGATCTGTTCCGTACCTGTGTGGCTGCCATACCCAGACTGATACCAGATGGCATGAGCAGACAGGACCTTATAGAGCTTTTGGCAAAGTAACAAAGCCCCGTCAGTCTGCTACAGATAAGTCACTCCACTTTTCCGCACCTGTAAATAATCTGTCTTTGTCTCCAGACTGACCATCCACATGGACGAGGAGCTCCGGGGTCTGGCCTTCACCACCCTTCAGGCCTTGATGGTGGATTTCCCAGAGTGGAGGGAGGATGTCCTCTCCGGATTTGTGTACTTCATCGTCAGAGAGGTGACCGACGTCCACCCCACGCTGTTGGACAACGCCGTCAAGATGCTGCTGCAGCTCATCAGCCAGTGGAGGCAGGCAGTGCAGAGCAGCAATAAGAGCCACGATGCACAGGTCTGTCCCAAAAGTTCTTCAGCTGAGGTTGTTCTCTGGATAATTAGGTCCTAAAACTGCTGCTGACATCAAAACTTCCCTGTTCATGCTGTGATCGGGACACGAATTCTTTGAGTCTGTGAGCATGCTAAAGCCCCTCTGACTGGGGCATGAGTCAACACTCCAGAACCACTTTACAGTCAAGTGTTCTGACTCTGGTTCTTATTAGTTCTTCATTACAATTCTGAAACTTTGAAGAGAGCTGAATAAAATGAATATATTGAAAATTAAGCTCTGCCCACTGTTATTGTCCCAGTCTAAACTCTTATTTATCAGTGGACTATTTGAAATATGTCTAAAAAACAAATGTCTTCACTGCAGTGGTCCACAATGATCCTCTCTTCGCAACATTGTTTACGTGCTGCCACATTTTATCAATCAATCAGTCGTACACTTTAGGATAAGGACAAATGATGGGTGATCCCTGTGTGGCCCGGTTTGTTTGAATATTTATGGACACAGCCGGTTGATCTCTGTTTCAGTGAAGACAGCCACCCCAGCTCATCTGAAGAGGTCACAGTTCATTTGCAGAGAGGACACAGTTTACTCAGGACGACGAGTTGACTCATCACACCGCTGTAGCAGTGGTCAAAATAACTGCATTACGGCCACCAGGCTGATCACAAAGTTTGACCTGATCATAATGCTTTGGATCTTACACAGTCATTGTCTGTGCACGGGCACAACGTACCATGAAAACATCAACAGGTCAGCAGATCATCACATAAACATCCACTGAGGCAAAAACTAGTTTAGTCCCCAGAATTTAGTCCAGCTCATTCAAGCAGAACACCTATCCTTTTTTGAAGCTTCTGCATCACAGACTTTAACCTGAAATAGACCCGCAGTATCCCCCTTCCGCCTTATTGACTGATAAACTAATTCCTACTGTGAGGGGCCTTGTGTGAGCCAAAAGAATCTTCAGGATGGCTTTCTTGGGTATTTTCCAGATTATTTAAGGCTTGCCTGCCCGGTCATTCTTAACCAGTTCAGCAGGTTCCATTAGTTTTTAATTGAAGTAATATTTTCTAAGCAGGGCTCCAGCAGCGGTCACTCCCTGTCCCTGGACCGGAGTCATTCCTTGGCCGTGCTGCACGTGGTGGAGGGTTTGGCTCTGGTGGTTCTTTGCAGCTGTCGGCCTGCAACACGCAGACTGGCTGTCAACGTCCTAAAGGAGGTCCGAGCATTACACACTGCACTGGGCATTGGAAAGGTAACGGGTTCTGCAACACAAATGACATAAATTACAGATGAATGACAGTCAAACGTCCAAGAGTACTTTCCCTAATAGCTCTCCTCCTCTGTCTTTAGGGAGATGAAGAGTTGGCCATTGATGTGATGGACAGATTAAGTGCATCGGTGTTGGAAAGCTTCATTCACCTCACAGGAGCTGACCAGGTACAAAAGTCTTTTTTACTTACAAAATCTTCAAACTTGGACGATCACTTTGAGACTGAACTTGCTTCAGATTTGTTACAATACCAGCATTGTTAACGTTGATATGATTTAAGAAAAACAAAGCAAAGAACTTTGTGATTATCTGTTTACCTTATCAACAAAATCTACCTCAGCCAATGTCAGATAAATTCTTGTTTCAAATGAAGTTTGTTGACATAGACTTGAGTTTCCTGGTTTTATATCTTTTTTTCAGTTACTGTAGTGTTTTTGTACAACATCATATCCCAATATCAGAAACCAGGATAAGCTCTAAACCCAGTTTTTAGAAAACCCCTTTGCCATGAGAGGAAATTGGATCCTGTGGCATATACAGATATGGCTTACCTTGTTTTCTGACAGTTTCAGACTACAGTACCTGTACAAAGGCAGCCTCAGTCAAAGGACCTGTCAGCAAAACAAACATGGTGTGGGCAACAAGCAGTCACTACCTCTAATGAATAAAATTTGTCTTTCAGTGGTGTAAGAATCCAGTATTTGTGGAACATTAAAATACTGACCTATTCTTGTCTGGGAAGAACAAGCCAATAAACTAACTCTCCACCATGTGAACTGTATGCAGGTAAAAGCAGGTATTTATCCTGCACAGAGCGTTATGAGTGACCATGGCACAGTTTCAGTATGATTAAGAAGGGATTGAGGCTCGTGCCCAGGATACACAAGCCCATTAAAACAAACTGGCTCACTCCTGCAAAAAGCATTTTTAATTCACAAAAAACTTTAATTCATAACAACAGAGTGTTGATGGATTTATCCCTCTTTTTACCTTTCTTGTAAAATAGATAATTTTTGAAGTTTTGACACTTTTTCATAATGCCAATCATTCAGGTAGCAGTGATTGTATCATTTTAGACCATGAGGCATTGAAAAGTATGAAAGAATCCATATTTGTGACCTCTTCATTGCGTCTGTCTCTGCAGACCAGCCTGCTGTACTGTCCCAGTGGGATTGACCTTCAGACACTGGCAGAGTGGAGCTCGTCACCCATCAGCCACCAGTTTGACGTGGTGAGCCCATCGCACATCTGGGTGTTCGCCCACGTCACTCAGGGTCAGGACCCCTGGGTCATCAGCTTCTCCAGCTACCTGCGGCAGGAAAACCTGCCCAAACATTGTCCCACTGCCCTCAACTACGCCTGGATGTTTGCCTACACCCGCCTGCAGCTGCTGTCTCCACAAGTAGACATCAAGTATGTTTGTCCGTCCGTCTGAGTGCACTCATCTGTCATTGATGTGTTTCTGGCAGATGGATGTTTTAAAGATAACCTCACGTACTTGACAAACTTTGTCTGAAGTCCACTTTATCCTTCAATAGACTTTTCACTTGTTTAAGTCTTTAAGACTCATTTGACTGAGTAGTATTGTCTCCAGTAGACTATTGTGAGACAGTTCAGTTTACCCTTTCTGTTCGTTCGCTCCTCCAGTAGTTGGAGGTTGTTGGTTTGAGCCAAGCTTAGCTTCAAATTGCTTCAACTGCTGCGTCAGTGGCATGTAAATGGGTTTGAAAGGATGTGGATGTGTTAGCTACTACTGATGAACCACTTCATAGAAACTCTGAACCATCAGTGACTGAATGTGGCTGTGAGAGGGTTGATGCAACTTGTGATGTAAAAGCACTTCTAGTCAGAAAGACGAGACAATAGTTTTTAAGCCCAGGGACATTTAGCATTTGCACCATTCATGTCAAACACAGGTGCATCTTTTGACGACTTCTGATATGGCCAGTTCCAACGAGGTTAGCGTTTCTGAGACATTTGAGTGTCATGTTTTGTTATTTTTATAAATTTTAAGTCTAAATGTTTGCTTACTTGCCTCAGATTTGATGTTAAGATGCATTTTGTTTTGCTTATACAATGTGCTTCTTAACCTTTTTCCTCTGAATAAGTGAAAGTATCTGTTAACAAAGTCTCTAACACTGCTGTCAGTATTTCATCTTTAGTGCTAAACTGCAGCTGTCCTTAGTAAACTAGCAACTAGCAGTGCAATACAAGGCCAACATAGATGTAGAGCATATGGACCAGATAAAGCAAGCTAGGTCACTCAGACCAAAGTTTTATGTAATGATGTAATTTTATGACTACCTTCTCAGTTAGGGAGCAGTCATCAGTGCTCAGTTTCTCTGTTTCATGTGCACTGCTGTTAGGATATTATGTGTTTATTCACGCCTGCTTCATGTTCACCTGTAGCAGCCCCATCAATGCCAAGAAAGTCAACAGTCTGAACAGCAGCGACTCGTACGTAGGCCTCTGGAGGAACTACCTGATCCTCTGCTGCAGCTCTGCCTCCTCCTCCCCCTCCATGTGCTCCTCATCCTCCACCTCTGGCTCTGTCCGCTGCTCCCCGCCTGAGACGCTGGCGTCCACACCGGACAGTGGCTACAGTTATGATTCAAAGGTATGTAGCAACTAGAAAGAGGATGCTTCAGTATAGAAATACTGTGATGCTAATTTCCCTGGCCTACTGCAGCAGTGGTGTCTTCATTTCTAAAAAACAGTCCAGACTAAAGCTCTTCTGTGAACGAGTGAGTTTATTCCTGTCTGTTTCATGGTTAAGTTGCACCACAGGGACAGAGGATCCCCTTAAACTACAAGACTGTGACATCCGAACTAACTTGGTATTAACTTTGTTTGACCGATCATCAAAAAGAGTTTATGTAGCTTCTCTGTAACAATGGCAACGTTTTATGATGGAGCGATGACCAAGTTCAATATACAGGCAAAATAATATACATGCAAATAGAATAACAACAGTTACAGTGCAAACAATCATTCACCAAACCAAAGGTAATTTAACTGTAACCTGTCATTATACAAACATCATCATCTCTGCTCATGGAAAAGGAAAGCAGGAGTAAAAATACAGCCTTCATAAGTCTCTGATGTTTTCAATCAGAGAACACTGCTGACACTCAACAGCTGCTGAGCGTAAATGTGAATGCAGCTGCAAATAATCAGGGTAATTAGGTGAGGGCCAGCAGGGAGGGAAACCGGGAAAGGCCAACCTGACAGGATGGATTAAAACAATCACTGTTGTGGGATACGTTTTTTTGTTACTGCAAGGAGAGAAACACAAACTCCAGTGTGTCTGGACATTTGAAAGTGGTGTTTCCACTGCACATCATCTAAGTTCTGTGGTACATCTGCTCAGAAATGATCAACCTCGGGGTCTCTCACACATCCAAAGAGCCATCTCGCTTTCCCAGCTACAGATATTATCGATCGTCTTATCTTAGAAACACCAGCCGTCTAACAGTGCCTGCGAGAGCTGCAACAGACCAAGGGATTGTCGTGTGATCACAAATTGTGATAAAATCTGGGAGCATAGAGCGTTATTGGCAGCTTTCTCAATGTCCAGTCTCTATATGTGATTGCTGGTTTTATCATAGAGCTCTTTTTTATCCTGCTGCTCCACCTGAAAAGATGAAACCTAAATTAAGGCTCCTCCGCTCTGTTGGAGGATTTATTTTGACATCAGCTCTCCCCTTAACTTATTTTTAGAGACAAGTTAATGTGTGGTTACACTTTGACAAAGATTTGCACT
Source organism: Cetoscarus ocellatus (assembly GCA_037902135.1). Taxonomy (NCBI): domain Eukaryota; kingdom Metazoa; phylum Chordata; class Actinopteri; order Labriformes; family Labridae; genus Cetoscarus; species Cetoscarus ocellatus. Next base: position 1,325,171 of record JBAMNC010001447.1, read on the forward strand.
AACTTAATAAACTCTCAGATATTTCATCCTGTGTCTTTAGAGGGTGTGTGTAGAGGTCAGGTCCTGCTCTTTTTTTTTTAACTTTCTTTTTATTTTATTTTATTTTAGTTGTCTTTTTTCATGAAAAAAACACTCAATACAACACAGGGGAAAATATTTCCACATCATAATCTATACATTGATACTTCATCCTTCAGTTTCTTACCATAAAGTCTCTCAGTTTCCAGTGCTGCTCTTCTGATTTCTGTAAATCGTCCATTTTTCCATTTGTCATCTGGGTCAGTTTTTCCATCAGATAAATCTCTTCAATAATCTGTATCCATTCATTTACAGTTGGGGATCAGCTTGATACCACTTCCTGTTTATTGTTTTTTACAAACCACTGTCAGAATTTTAACTCAGTATTTATCTTTCCCTTGCACATATTAAGTTACCTATGGATGCCCTCAAAGACAAACTATATCCCAATGTTTTTGTTATTTCTATATTTATTTTTTCCCAGTATTGGGTCCTGCTCTTATCAGCTGTTTTTCCTGATGGTATTCATTATGGTGGGGCTTAAACAGACGCTGCATTCCTGTTGGCTGTTATGTAGATCATTAATCAGAACATTTTTGACTTTATATCACCTTGTGTCCTGATGTTAGTTTCTGAGCTCTTCAGGGTCCAGCTGTGTGCAGCCCATCACTGTTGTCACTCTTTATGGAACAATGTACGTATTGGCTGTCAGTGAGGATGGTTTTTAAATATCCAGTGCTGTCCTATGAGATAGCAGATAGCTCTATATGCTTACCTTTGATTTGAACCTAACAACAGGAAGGTTCATTGGCATGAGTTTGCAGTTTATACTCATAGACCAGCAGGTAGCTCCTCAGTCTCCACAAAAGTTTGTCCTGCCCCTCTTTCAGCCAGCTGAATCTCATTCTGAAGAGTTTCTTCTTCTGTATCCTCTGGTTCATAGAGGTAACCCCATGCATCTGCATCGTCCCTGAGTCTCTCGTGTTTGGTTTAGTGTTAGTTTCCTCTGCTGTCGTCCCCCTGAGTCCAAAGAGCCAAGCAGCAGATCAGCAGCATCCATATGCACAGGCGGAAGGACACACAACCGTTTGCTGCATCGTGAAATAGTGCCAAACACAGAGACTTTCTAGAGGAAAATTAAGCTCTCTGAAATGTTTCATCCAACCTTACACTGGACCCAACATCGTGTTGTGGCTCGTTTTTACGTAACACTCACACAGTACCTGCCAACAGCAGTGTGTCTGAGCTGATTGCTGTCACGCCACCTTCAAAATACTGAACTGACCTTTGAACTGTTTCACATCTGGACAGCTCTAAACTCTCGGGCACCATACAGTGAGCACACCGTCAAGTCCACTAGTTTGGGATTTTGGTTTCAGCTGAGCTTTACTCCAAATGTGATGGTTGAAGTAAAGACAACAGTAAAGTAGGCTCCGTAATTTTGTTGTAATTTCTCAGAGGTACAGAGAGCAGCTTGAGAAGCTCCTGTCACACCTTTAGTGATTCCCTATTTATTTATTACGATGTTGCGGTCCTGTGGTTTTTAAGGATTGACTTGTTTTTATTATTTTCCAGTGGAACTTTTGGCATCTTAGGCACCTTAGCACTTTAACGTGTTTATATGTGTACTGTGCATCTGCACTCTGTGTGTTCGTTTATTGTATTGTGTTGTAAAAACCGACTCTCCCTGCAACCAAATCTACCTGCGGGTACAAATAAAGGAACCTGAACCTGAACGTAGCAAAAGAATCTGAAGCAGAGCTTCAAAGGTGAGTTCATCAGAAAGAGAGCAGATCTGAAAAGTCGTTGATCTGGTGGTTCACAGGTTGTCGGCTCTCCGTCCCCCTCCTCCCTGTTCAAACACATTGTTCCCATGATGCGCTCTGAGAGTATGGACATCACAGAGTCTCTCGTTTTGGGGCTTGGCAGGACCAACCCAGTGGCCTTCAGGTATGTAACTCTCAGCATGATCCTCCAACTGCACATACACCTGTTGTATTCTGTTTTACATGAAACTTCTTTTTTCTGCAGAGAGTTGATAGAAGAACTAAATCCCATCATTAAAGAAGCTCTAGAAAGAAGACCTGAAGTAAGTATATACACATAACTCTACACACACCTACATGCACACTTATGTTTGTAGCTTAAGTAGACTGTTGAGCTGGACTACTGTCTTCACGTTTGCCAAAGGAGAGTCTATTTATTACTGTTGGGCCCTCATGGACCTCAGCTGGTAACTGTGGAGCAGGTTTAAAAACAGCTGGACCGGTCTGACAGTATTCATGCAGAGTTACTGAGTCCCCAACAGTACACGGTGTTAGTCTGGCCTTTCTGTTGAGGTAACACTACTATTAGACTTTTTTTGGCTAAAGTTCTGTCTAATTTTCCTCTGCAGAACATGAAGCGGCGCAGGCGTCGTGACATCCTCAGAGTCCAGCTGGTCCGGATCTTCGAGCTGCTGGCTGATGCTGGTGTCATCAGTCAGATGTATGTGGATATCATGAAGAATAATTGTTCTAATTTCTCTGGAGGCTTAAAATAATCATGTTCTGTCCCTGCTGTTCTCCAGAGCCAGTGGTGGGTTGGATGGAGAGAGTCACTCTCTGAACAGCACGCTGCTGGAGTATGTTGATCTGACCAGGCAGCTTCTGGAGGCTGAAAACGACAAGGACTCGGACACGCTGAAGGACATCCGCTGTCACTTCAGTGCACTCGTCGCCAACATCATCCAGAACGTCCCAGGTACATCACTGTCTTACTAATCCACTAAGCTGTCCGAGGCAGGTGAGTTTTGTTGAAGTTGGAGGACGTTGTTGTGCCTGATGTGTCCATTTTGATGTTTGTGATTGTCAGTGCATCAGCGGAGAACGATCTTCCCCCAGCAGTCCCTGAGACACAGTCTGTTCATGCTGTTCAGTCACTGGGCCGGACCCTTCAGCATCATGTTCACCCCCCTGGACAGATACAGTGACAGAAATATGCAGATCAACCGCCATCAGTACTGTGCACTGAAGGTACACACGAACACAGATCAGCTGAGACGTAAATACTTGAGACATCCTTCGCTGAACTGAACTGAGAAGGAGTGTTTCTCTTGAATGTTTCAGGCCATGTCTGCAGTGTTGTGTTGTGGACCGGTGGCTGATAATGTCGGCCTTTCCTCTGATGGCTACCTCTACAAGTGGCTGGACAACATCTTGGATTCACAGGACAAGAAGGTGAGGAGTCCACACTGTCGGTGCTAGCTGTTTTTTACTATTGGGAACATTTTCTGCACTTCTCTGGTCAGAGGATACTGGATTTAGTCAAACAATCATAGAAATACCAGATTGAAGTCTAGTTCAAATCAAACGACACTGAAAGTTCTCTAAAACCACATCACAGCAACAAAAACAATTCTTACCTGTGCAGTATTTGTTTTTTTCTCATTTTTAATTATCAATAATTGCAGGAAACTTCTAACCTTGCAGTGCAGCTGGATCTGCCTGTTTCATTGTCTGTCATCAGACAGATCCATCTGAACAAGCTCCAGTCTACAACGACTGTGAGCGGCCCACAGTGGCAGAGTCTTTTAGGAGGCAACAGCAGGAAGTGACTGCTCGTACAGAGACTAGCATGTATGCTAACAGCTTCAGTAGCACTTTGATCAGATTTGGACCACATTTCTCTTTTAACTGAAAAACAAATATCACTGAACGTATTTCTCAATAGAAAGGATATTTTCACTCCACTCTGACATGTTGTGGTGAGAGTTTGTTATACAAAGTGGCTCACATTCTGTATTTTGCACGGCAGCAGTAGAGCCTGCTTACTACATCATCTGAGTGGCCCTTAATGGGATTGACAGAACGACTGTCCAATCGTCTGCCGCATATGATTTTAAGGTTCTGCCCATCTATGGATGGAGTGGTCCATCCAGTGTGTCAGGTCAGGAAACTTGTACACACTGACGTAAATGAAGACATTCCCATCAGTAAATGCGGAAAATCCACGCACAAGTCACAGCCATGCATATACTGTAGTTAGAGCATATAAAAGATAGCAAACTATCCAAAGCTTTAACATAACCTTACTTCTTAAAAGTTGAATGTAAAAGTTGACACAGAGATCTCTGCAGCCCCCCCGCCCATGTTTTTCATCTGTCAGTCTTCATCAGAGCTCACAGTCATAAAATATCTGCCATACTCTAATGATGGCATTAACACAAAGGAGTGTAGAACTCTTATGTCAGTTTTTTCAGACTCTTCTGGAGACGTCCTGAAGTCAGAGTTCTGCTGCACAGCTTCATATTTATGATAGTAGCACTTCCTTGTGGTGATATGAAGAACTGCAGGATGACTGTTATTTACTTTTCACACAGAGAAAGATCCAGACAGTGTGACTTTTAAAATCAGCTTTTATCACAGCCTGGTATCTCTGTCGATATCTATCGATTGATGATAACTTTTTGAAGATTTGTTTGAAGTAAAAGCACCATATGTTTTGTAGTGTTAACTCATTCTTCTCGACTCTCCATCTTCAAAAATACATTCTCCTTCAGATAAAAAAGTGTGAATATTGTTGTTTGTAACTGAATTTTGACATGTTTTTGTTGAGTTATGTGTGGTCTAAAGATTGCTGTGCCTTTTGTTGCCTTGGCCACGTTTTTTTCTCAAATATCATACTGAATTTGGAATATTAAATCTGGACAAGGTAGAAATATAGTGTACTATAAAACAAGATGAAATTTCTTTCATTTGAACACAATCCTGTACCTGGCTGATCCAAAATGAAAAATGTTTCAGCACTTTAGTTATTTCTCTCCCTAGCATTGTACACATTATATATAAAGGATACTGTAACTTTGTTTTTTGTGATTTTACTGAATATATTATTTAAATATTTCAAGTGTGATTTTGATTTTGTTTCTGCCAATTTGCCTGACTGCAAAGTCCATATTATTTCTAATTATATAATTGTTTCTTTTTCTTATATTTTGATAGTACTTCTTAATTTACATTTTTGCAATGCACATTAATGTAACTAAGCTGTAATTAGCAAAAGACAGATATTTACAAAAAATGTAAATCAAATTTACAATCACATAACATCTCATAGGACAGTTATTCCCAAAGCACTCCTTAAGACTTAGAGTCAAAATGAACACATTTTGTACATTACAAGAAACGGACACACAAACTCTGCTGGTTAAAATGAAACACATGTTAGAGGGCCCCTGGAACAGGCTTCAGAAAGGGGGACACGTTGGATAATAGGATATGACTGGTTTGTGTTTCGTCAGTCCTTTGAAAGGTTAAACCCTAATCAATCATTAGTCAATCTTTATTTGTATATAATAAATAAACCCTGATATGTGTCATGATAACAGGTATCAGTTTGGACACAGACTGCAGCTTTACGGTGTTTTTCAGTCTATCATTTCACACTAACGGTGAATATTGGCATGTCCATTGACCAGAAAGGCTGGGCAAAGACTGCCATGAGAATCAGTCCATATGTTTGAGCAGCCTCTGCGTTATCTCGTCAGGTTCACCAGCTGGGCTGTGAGGCGGTCATGCTGCTGCTGGAGCTGAATCCTGATCAGAGTAACCTCATGTTCTGGGCCGTGGACCGCTGCTACACCGGCTCACGACGGGTGGCTGCAGGGTGCTTCAGGGCCATTGCCAATGTCTTTCACAACAGGTGCTACACATCAGGGTTCTTACAGTTTGGGAGTTATTTTTGTTTTTGAGTTTGTTGTATTTGATTTCACTGTAGTTTTTGACTCTGAATGGTAAGGGGTTCTGACAGATATTCTAAGCAACTAATTTAAAAATACCCAACAAAATAAATGCTCAAAAGGGACAGAAGTTTCTACAAACTGACATTCCTGAGGCAAATTACAAGAGAAGACTGTGTGACACTTATTATGCTTGTGTCAAAGACATAAACCAGGTGATTCTTATCAACAGCTTTATTTTTAATGTCCGTTATCGTTCAATTTAGAAATGACCTCTTTAAAAGCCTCATTTTTTGTTTTTGTGTCAGAGAATATGTTTTTTTTGGTCAAGTTTTGTCTTTCAGGTTTTCCTCCTTATCCACAATATGGAGGCAAAATGTTTGTGGTTTGGTAGTTTGTTCCTCAAGAGCCAGCAAATTCTAACTTGGATTCTTCTGGGTTTTATATTTTTTTTATTAGGGATTACCAGTTTGACACTGTGGTGCTGCTGAACTTGATTCTGTTCAAGGCGGCTGATTCTTCCCGGGACATCTATGAGGCAGCCATGCAGCTGTTACAGGTCAGACTCTGCAGATTTAGACACTGCTGCTGATGCTTTTACAGTTAGTTAACTACAGACCCTGTTTTTGTCTTTGTGGAACTATTAGATCCTGGAACCTAAGCTCTTCCGTTATGCCCACAAGTTGGAGATCCTGCGAACAGACGGTATCCTGACCCCTCCCTCGCCGCTGCCACACCTTTACTCTGTGTCTTACTACCAGCTGTCTGAAGAGCTCGCAAGAACTTACCCTGAGCTCACCCTGCCCATCTTCTCAGGTTTGTTGGAGCTGCTGCTGTCATCCTTCAGCACCTAAATGTGAAAAATCCTGCCATTAATGACAAAAGTGTTGTTGCCTGTGATAACACGAGTCTTTTCAGTGAAATCAAAACACCAGGGGGCAGAATGAACAGCACAATAGTGCAGCTCCTAGGACATGAGACAGCAGAAAATCTATTAACTCATGAAGAGTTCAGCTTGGTTCAAACTCAAGCACTGACTTGCAGTAGAAACTTGCCCTTTTTATGCAGATGAGCTTTAATGCAAAGTCATCGTACTCCAAAACACTAACAAAACCAGCTATGTGGCATCAACAAAGGTATATTCTAGTGTTTTCTCAGAATTGATGTGGCAGTATTTTCAAATGAAAAGGAATGGCATGTCCAATTCTTTCATGACCATGATTTAAATCGCACCTTTGATGATCTTGCAGTAAGTTTTGCATCAGTAAATTTAGTAAATATTACTATGTCAGTGCTAGCTTTATTCTTGTACTCGTGGGTTAAATCCGTAGACAACTGTTACAGCCTCAGAAACAACAATGCTTCTTATCTGCCTCATATGTCTGTATGACTTTGTCAGTCTGTAAGTCCTTATTTGATGAAGATGACCCCCAAAAAAACAGACAACCAAAAAAATTCATGTCAAAGTTGAATGAACAACAAGAATGCATGTTTTTGTGTTTTGTTGTTTTAAGCACCACTGCTCCATGATGATGTTTGCTTGCTGGGTTATCAGTAGGAGTTAGCTCTCTCGGTTGGTTCAGTCGTCCACTGTTTGAGCAGAACTTCAGCTGATAAATACCATTTGTGTCTCTGCCTCAGAGGTCAGTCAGCGTATCCAGACAGCCCACCCTGGTGGTCGGCAGGTTATGTTACACTACCTCCTGCCTTGGATGAACAACGTGGAGCTTGTTGACTTCAAACCCACCGTACGTAGACCAGAGGACTGCGGCAGTGGTGAGGAGGACGAGGACGTGCATGAGCGGGAGATCATGATGGTCAACAGCAGGAGGTGGCTCAGGGGAGAGGGCTGGGGGTCTCCACGTGCAACAACCATGGTGCTCAACAATCTCATGTTCATGACTGCAAAGGTGAGACTGGAGATGTGTTTGTTATACCCAGATCAGTCAGAGTGATGGAGGGAAAGAGTACTTGTTGTTGCCCATCCAGGACCGTAGCATCAAGTGGGATCTTCAGCAAAAAAATCTCTGGATTTTCTCCATGAATATTTGGATGACTGCAACAGAAGAATCAAAAACAGATGCTCTCATTCAAATTCATGACACATTTTGTTTATCAAGGTAACATGCACAAGTGAAGACCATTTCCATCATTTGGTTGTGTTTTTGCAGTGGGTGAAAGTAAAAGGGGATAGAAGGCTTTAAAAAACCCTCACCATGGCTGACTGACTTAACTCACCCTCAATTTTACATGTTTGTTTATGACTCTGTGACTCCAAATTAGCCACAAGTTTGCAATCTATCTTTCTGAAATGTGAAAAGGTTTTTACATTCACAGGTGTTGCACTTCTGGTTGCTTTTTATGTTGTAGAAAAACAGTTTTAAATCTCCTGTGATCACAATAGATCGTATTTCAGGCATCTAACTGAAAATGTATTTGAAAATCCCATAGACTTTGAGATGGTGGAGAATGAAAAGCTAAAATGCTAATTCCTTTTCAGGTTTCAGGACTCATTCCCTTTATCTGGAAAGTCAATTTTGGTATTATTAAATTGAAACTACTATTGAAGTGATCTTTTTTTACAGTATGGGGATGAGTTTGCCTGGTCGGAGATTGAGAACGTATGGACAACGTTAGCAGACAGCTGGCCAAAGAACCTCAAAATCATTCTACACTTCCTCATCAGTATGTCGGGGGTCAGCAGTGACCCCAGCCTTCTGCCCTATGTGAGTCCCTCCATCTTTGTGTCACTCACTTGCTCTGTGTGTCCTGAATTCTTTGACAGTTGATGTGTCTGACTGCTTGGTGTGTGTTTCTCCAGGTAAAACGCGTGGTGGTTTACCTGGGCAGAGATAAGACTATGCAGCTGTTGGAGGAGTTGATGTGTGAGCTTGAGTTGACTGATCCTGTCAGCTCGGCGGTTACTCACATGGACAACCCACCGTATTACCGCATCACCTCCAGTTACAAGATCCCCTCAGTCACCTCAGGTAGAGTATCCAGAAATAAAGAACCTTACTACGTCTGAAGATATTCGATGTTCACAGTTTCATGTTTGCTCTTTCAGGAACAACCTCCAGCAGCAATACCATGGTGCCAGGAAATGAAGGTCATCATGACAGCAAAATCAAAGACCCAAACATGGAGGACAGGTCCATAAGCAACACTCTCCTGTCGTCTTTTCTCCACGTCTTTATAATTAATGTTTAAAGAAATATGCACCGTCCACCAGAGCATTAGAATCAGTAACAGCTCTCTGTTGTGTATTTTAGAATTACAGATATCTATAATTAATATTTTAGTGGGTGACTGGACCATTTGTGAGGTGTTGCGTGACCTGAATTTTTTTTAATAGCTCTCCTGGATGACCGAACTTCTCACCTGATCTCTAAGGGAGAGCCCAGACACCCTGGGGAGGAAACTCATTTCAGTCCCTTGTACCCGCGATCTTGTTCTTTTGGTCATTACCTGCAGCTCGTGACCATAGGTGAGGGTAGGAACGAAGATCGAGCGGTAAATCGAGAGCTTCACCTTTTGACTCGGTTCCCTCTTTACCATGACGGACCAGTGCAAAGTCTACATCAATGCCGATGCCGCACTGATCTATCTGTCTGTCTCCTACTCCATCCCCCTGCCCCCCTTCACTTGAGTCAGAATCTCATCCCCGACATGGAGGAGGCACTCCACCCTTTTCCAGTTGAGGACCATAGACTCAGATGTGGAGGTGCTGATTCTCATCCCAGCCGCTTCACACTCAGCTGTGAACTGATCCAGCAAGAGCTGCAGGTCACGGACCGATGAAGCCAACAGGACCACATCATCTGCAAAAAGCAGCGACCTGATCCTGAGGTCACCAAACCGGACCCCTCATTCTGAACAGAATGGGTGACAAAGGGCAGCCCTGGCAGAGTCCAACCCTCACTGGAAACGATTCTGATGTACTGCCAGCAATGCGGACCAGGCTCTGGCACCGGTTGTACAGGGAGTGACCGCCCGTATCAGGGGGTCCGGTACACCATACCGCTGAGAACCCCCTACGAGACTCCATGAGGAACACGGTTGAATGCCTTCTCCAAGTCCACAAAACACATGTACACTGGTTGGGCAAACTCCCATGCACCCTCGAGGACCTTATGGAGGGCATAGAGCTGGTCCACGGCTTCACGGACAGGACGAAAACCACATTTCTCCTCCTGAATCCGAGGTTCAACAATCCGGCAAACCCTCCTCTGTAGTACCCCTGAATAGACCTTACCAGGAGGGCTGAGGAGTGTGATCCCCCTGTAGTTGGAGCACACCCTCCAGTCCCCCTTTCTTAAAAAAAGGGACCACCACCCCAGTTTGCCACCGCCCAAAGTCCACATGATGCTGCAAAGTCGTGTCAGCATGACAGCCCCACAACATCCAGGACCTTGAGGAACTCCGGGCGGAGTCCCCCAGCCCTGCTTCCTCACTGGAAGACATGCTGGTGGGATTGAGGAGGTCTTCGAAGTATTCCTTCCACTGATCCAGGACTTCCTGAGCCCAGGTCAGCAGCACACCATCCCCCACCATAGACGGTGTTGACAGCACACTGCTTCCCCCTCCTGAGACGCTGGATGGTGGTCCAGAATCTCTTCCAAGGCGTCCAGAGGTCGTTCTCCATGGCCTCAACGAACTCCTCCCACGCCCGGGTTTTTGCCTCGGCGACCACCGCATTCCACTTGGCCTGCAGGTACCTGTCAGCTGTCTCCAGAGTCCCACTGGCCAAAAGGCCCAGTAGGCCTTCTTCAGCTTGACAGCATCCCTCACCGCCGGTGTCCACCAATGGGTTCAGGTGTTGCCAGCACAACAGGCACCTACCACCTTACTGCCACAGCTCTGATCGGCCGACTCAACAATGGAGGACCTGAACAAGACCCACTCGGACTCAATGTCCCCTGCCTCCCCTGGGATATGGTCGAAGCTCTCCCGGAGGTGGGAGTTGAAACTCTTTCTGATGGGGCACTCTGCCAGACGTTTACAGCAGACCCGCACAACACATTTGGGTCCGCCAGGTCTAACCTGCATCCTCCCCCACTATCGAAGCCAACTCACCACCAAGTGGTGATCAGTTGACAGCTCCGTCCCTCTCTTCACCCGACTGTCCAAGACATGCGGCCACAAGTCCGATGACACGACCACAAAGTCCATCAGCAAGTGCAGATATGGACACCCTTATGGTTGGTTTTGGTACGGTGTTCGTTATGGACAATCTGTGACAAGCACAAAAGTCCAAGAGAGTCACTCACAGAGTAACAATCCATGTCCCTGTGGAAGCATTAGTTAGTGAGGACATTAGTTCCGCCTAGACGGACTGCAGAGAACTCGCAGTCGATGCTGCAGCAGGGCCAGCAGCTGCAGTGTTTTGTGGTTGGTAGGTGAGTGAAAAGGATACAGTTGGAATAATGTCAGCTTATACATCCTATTATATGATATGATATCAACCTGGTGAAACTCAAGCCAATATGACATCACTTAGTGACGGCGACAGTGACCAAAATAAGCTATTTTTGGACAGGCAATGCTACTTGGGTGGGCGATAGGATTTCAGTAGCAAAGTTGCGTTCAGTGTGGACGTAGCTTTAGGGCGTAGGGGGCTACCCTCTCGTCCACTGGGGTAAACCCCAACGTACAGGCACCGAGCTTCAGTGTTGAAGGGGTTAATGGTGTTGGTGCTGCTGTTTTTCTCCACTTCTCTTTTGAGTTGTAGGGTGTGCTGCAGAAATCCTTCCCTGTCCCTCTTGAAACATTAAAAGAATTTAAACTGCTCTGCCATCTCTGGCCTGGACATCCATCTGTGTATCATTGTTTTCTCAGAGAATAGTCAGAGTATAATGAATTGTCCCCTCTGTGCTTAAATGGTGATTTACAATAGGGCCTCTGCTTGGAGAACATTTTAATTCTTTGGTGTGAGATGAAAACTAATAAGCTCATGTACTCCACAGTTACACCCACCTGGACATCTACAGCGGTCTGAACAGTAACTTAAACCGGCAGCACCACCGTCTGGAGTCCCGTTACAGTAGTAGCTCAGGAGGATCCTACGAGGAAGAAAAGAGTAAGAACTGTGAACTCTATAGAGCATCAAACCAGTTTTCAGAACTATGTCTCACCTACATCTCTAATTAACTCTCTGCCTTTCAGGTGACTCCATGCCACTTTATGCTAACTGGCGTTTGAAGGTGATGGATCATAACCGACCTGAGCCGCTCCCCTTCCCCCCCACTGGAGGCTGCTGGTCTCCTCTGGTGGACTATCTGCCAGAGACCAATGCCCCTGCTGTACCGCTTCATAGGTACAACGTGCATGGCGTTTTCTTCATCTTTAGTTCCATGTCTGTCTCAGGCCTGAGTTAATCTGTCTCCTGTTTCAGGTGTAACATCGCTGTCATTCTGCTGACAGACCTCATCGTAGACCACGGGGTTAAAGTGGAGTGGAGTGCCTACCTCCACCTCTTGTTACATGCAATTTTTATAGGTAAATATACAAGTTACACAAGTCAAGTTTGGACCCACACATGGCAGGTAAAAAGTTCCATTTATTTTATATTTTACTCTTCATCCAAACCTTCTCCTCCTGTAGGTTTTGATCACCAGCACCCAGAAGTCTACGAGCACTGCAAACGTCTCCTCCTCCATCTGCTCGTGGTCCAGGGAGCAAACAGCAGTGTCCAGTCTGTGGCCATGGTGCTGCTCCGAAACAGGGACTACAATGAGCCCAGGGTCCTGACTGTGAAGCCTGCTGCTCCAGAGTTTAACCTCACAGGTAAGTCACATCAGATAGAACTTTGTCAACCCCTTTGGGAAAATCCCCCAGGGAAATTAGGACTGCATTAGCAGCTTGAAAAGTAGATAAAAAGATACATAAAAAAGGTAGATCGAAACAAACATATAACATAAATATAAATAAAAATAAAAAATAACAACATGGCTACTGGCTGGCTGCTGCTTCTTCCTGTCCTCAGTCTTCCTGTTACTCCTCCTCCTCTCTGTGAGGAGTTGTACAGTCTGATGGTCTGAGGGACAAAGGAGTTTCTCAGTCTGTTGGTCCTGACCTTGAAGGAGCAGTCTGGGGCTGAACAGGCTCCTCTGGCTGCTGATGACAGTGTGCAGACGGTGACTGGCATCGTCCATCATGTCCAGCAGTCTGTCAAGTGTCTTCTTCTCTGCCACCGTCACCACAGAGTCCAGCTTCATACATAGTTCAACAAAAGTGTCCAAAAGCTGTGATAGGAAAGGGAGGGAGGATCTATATTTAAAAGTGTATGTGGTGCTGTATTAATGACAATTTTCCTCTTTAGTTCATCGTGTCATGAGATAAAGAAAATGAATCCTGAAACCGTAATAATCTGTGTCATGCTGTTGCCATGGCAACAAAATATAGGCCATAAACAGGAAGTATATTGCTGAGGTACTTAGAATTACAGGACATCCTTCAAACATAGGCATGTATATCACGCCAGGACCTACAAAAAAGCCCCACGACCAATATTGTAAATTTTTAACAGGAAGTATGCCATTTTGATTTTTTTGGAATTTAAAATGGTTTAAATAAACTGCTTAGATTTTTGGCAAATGGACCTTTTTTAATCTCTCTTCTTCTTAGGATTTCGGATGATTGACTTTAACTGATTTATGAAAATCAGTCAAAGGTTTGTACACATCCAAACAGACTTGGGAAAGTATCTTAAACTATAAATTCTACTCATAGCAGATGAAGTAAAATTTTGACAGACGCAGTCCTCATATAAAATCAAGAATCCTTTATTGTCATTAAATGGGGACATAACGAAATTTTGGGCGGTAGCTCACGGCTGAGCTAGTCAGAAAATATAAAAAACAGTGAACCAGCACTCACAAATACTCAGTATCAAAAATAGGACAATAATAGAAAAAGGATAATAAGAAGAAAGCCAGCAGCAGACCTTGTATTATTTAGTTCAAACAGTGCAGCTTGTGAAGAGTCCATGGTGCAGGGGGGGTGGTCTGTGTGTGTGTCAGTGTCAGCAGGGGGAGGTGTGTGTGCTCATGTCGCAGGATGGGGAGTGAGGAGACATTGATTTTACAGCTCTGGGGAAGAAGCTGCCCTCAGTCTCTTGGTTGTGGATCTGATGTTTCTGTACCTTTTCCGTGAGAGGAGAGGTACAAAAAGTCCAGGCCAGGATAGGTGGGATCTGCCTCCACCCCCAAACCTCTTGACTCTGTTTATCACACCCTCAGGTGTATTGTTGGTGATGGTTACTTCCACTCAGCATTGCATTTTATGACAAGGTTGGCTGGACACTTGTAAATGTAAGAGGTGGCAGACATTGGTTTATGTTTCTCTCTAAAGCCTTGATTAGTAAAATGCCTCTTTGTTATATCTACCTTAAATCAGTCTACTTTGTTTGGAAAGATTCAGCTTCTCTGCTGCTTTTACATGGAGCACTTGAAACAACTGCAGGCCAGAACTGTGACAAACTAATCCGTCTTAGAAATGGAGCTGGTTTAAACTTCTTTCTTCCTTCCTTTAAATTGTTCTGCTGGAAGTACGTTTATTTTGTTTGTTGTACCCTCAGCATAGTTGAAAGTGGTTCTTTGAAGATTAAATTAAGGTTGCATGAATAAAATTCAGTACAACTTTCATGGATATAAAGAAGAGGTGTTGATATTTGGGATAAGTATATTTATAGACCTCCAAAAACACAACAAGTAATTACAATATTGCTTTAACTAATAATGTAGTCTCTCTATAGATGACAAAACATCAAATCTTGTTGAACTAATTTTTAGTCAGGGAATGCAGGTTAAAGAAAAGGACAGGTATGTGTGTGTTATTTGTTACACTTCCAGACCACATCATGGGTTTTATCAGTATTCCTTGAGGCCAAATCAATGTCGTGTGTTATTTCTTCCCATCAGGAGCACAGGAGTTGTTGCCTGATTGTCAACCATCACCAATGACCGACTCCGGCCTCAGCTCGAGCTCAACATCATCCAGTATAAGCCTCGGGGCGGGGGGGACTGCCCTGTCCCACCTCTCCCCCTCGCTCCTCAATGAGGTGGACGCCACCGCTGAGCAAGACGAGAAGGTCAAAACTCTCATTGAGTTCATCACCTCCAGGTGAGAAGAAACATCAGCAGCTCTCACAACAAAACTTAAGCCCAGACTCTGATGTGAAGAATCCTCTGACAGTGGTGTTTGGACATGTATGTTTAAGACATGTTAGCATGGAGCTCTTACTGTCCAATCATCTGCTTTCATGCTTCCAGCCGTGTCTGACAGGAGTGGGTATCTGACATGCATGGGTTTGGTGTTGGCTTTGGAGTGTTATTTTTGGTCAAACGTGCCTCAGTGTCTGACGTCACGCTGTTTTTGCCCTGCAGAAAGCGAGGCCCTCTCTGGAACCATGAGGACGTGTCCCCCAAAAACCCCAACATAAAGAGCGCCGAGCAGCTGAGCGTGTTTGTCAGACACGTTGTGACCGTCTTCAGACAGTCCCCCTCAGGTCTGAATGGTCTGACTGCCACTGTTTGACTCCCTTTAGCTCCGGTTTAGGTTACAGCTCAGGTGATTTGTGTGTTTTGATTTGCTGCAGGTTTCCAGTTGGAGCCTTTGCTGAGTGACGTAGCTCTGCAAACAGCTCTGTCGTGCTCCTCCCGTCACTACGCTGGCCGCTCCTTCCAGATTTTCAGAGCACTGAAGCAGCCTTTAACTCCAGCTCTGCTGTCAGACATCCTCTCCCGGCTGGTGGAGACAGTGGGAGACCCTGGAGAGGAGGCCCAGGTCAGGAACAGCCACACTTATGTCACCTACTCAAAGGTTCCCCGCTACGGCGCTGACCTCCGGCAGAGAGGTCATTTCTTCAGGTCTTAACTCGAGGCAGGGCAATATACCAAAAAAAAAAAAACTAGGACTATTCTGTATTTGTAGCCCTTTTTATTTTTGTTCTGTGCTTTGAGTTCGAGATTTTGTTTACATTCTAATTTTGGCACTCTGAAGGGAGCACTGAAACTACAGGAATAAGAAAAATGAGGCTGAACTGAAATTCAGATCCTCAGGAAACAGCAAACTAAATAAAGTCAAGGACTGAAGATCCCCTCCACACCGACAGATTTCCCTCAGTTATATGTAAAACAGTTTTAGACATTTTTCGTCCTTGTCAAACCCTCAAATGAAAGAAAATCAAATTGCCTTTCATTGAATTTTATTGAATTTTATAATCATCCTGAAGTTCAACTTTAAAATTGTGTTCTGTGGCATTTCAATGAGCTTAATGTCACTTTTCTCACATCAACGCTTTGAAGCCCAGTAAATTAAGAGACAGAGGGATTTATCTGCATCGAGACCGAACTTTATTTTTGAGCAAGTGGAGTAAAGAAGAAAGATGATTTCTGAGAGTTTGCTGTAAATCGAACAATGTTAGACTATGAGGAGGAAGACCAAAGGTTATTGAACACAGAAACATCTGCTCCACAGTGATGCAAACATGCCTTTAATAACACCTTTCAGATATGTGATGTAGTTAATAATGCAGCTCTCACTTACTCGGCTGTGTTTCTGAACAAAGTGGGTAAAGAAATTAAACTCATGCTCAGAGCTCAGGACTATTAAAGGAGGCACTTTTACTGCAATTTTGTTTGTATGACATTTGTAGCTAAGTTGTCAGATTTCAGATTTAGAACGATACAAATGTGATTACTATTAGAATTAGAGTAGTATTATAGCAGTATACAGTTTCTGTTTACAACCAGAAAAATTAAAATAAAACAGGAAAAGTGATGGTTCGAATGAAGGTTGACATAGCCACTGTTTGTAATCTGCAGTTATGGTTATGGGCACTTAGCAAATCATTGAATTTGGAAACAAATAGTAAAGACTGGCGGTTGTTCCATTTTCTCCATAGTGAAAAACTTTAAAGAGGTTATTTTAGACTGTAGTTAAGCGAATTTAAGACTGCTTGATTGAGAAGTAGCTGTAACATTTCTTTACTGATGGTTACTGAACTTTTTAGTAAAAGAGTTTTTTCTTTCTCATAGTTCAGTCTTTATATTCACTCAAAAAGCTCAATCTGCTCTCTATCTAAACTCAAATGTTCATTTTGTAGGTAACCTCCCAGTTTTTAATGTTGGCATGTTTAATTCACTCCTTAAAATTTGCTTTATTTAGGAATACCTATAAACTAGTATCATTCTTTTCTTAGAAGCGCTGCAGGCTGTCTCTTCAGGCGTTACAATTCGCTAAAACAACCAAAAAAAATTTTGTTTATGGAACGATGTGCATATTTTTATGTTTGACAGACTTAAACAAGTCAAGGTATTTATTTAAATATTCCAGTTTGTTTCTCCTGCAATCGATGAAACACTGATACACTGATAATTCCGGTAACTTCTTTTATTTCATTTTCAAATGGAGAGCAACTACAAGAGCAACAGATATCCATCAGGTGATGGATTGGACTGCGACATGGCATGACCTTTTTTTTACCTTTTTAACAGTCCTCTGTGGTCTTAGAGAAACATCTGTGCTGTGCCTTGGTCTAAATTGAATGCACGTTAATCACCTCTGGAAGTTCTTGACTTTAAATGACTAGCACTCGACAGCCTATCTCAGACTGCTCCTTTTGGTGTGTGTCTGAAAAGCACTACAGTCAAACTCTTTCATCATTACACATTCAGATGTTCACATTAAATCAGTTAGGATGTAGTATGTGCGAGTGCTCCCCATACACACACAAGCAGAAACACTCAGCTCTGCCCACGATGGGGGTCAACTCGTCCCCCCATCTGCGACATCCAGAGTGGAGGCAAAGCATCACAGGGTGCAGTTATTGTGGATTGAAACAGCAGTGTGAAAGGGTTTTTATGTTTTCAGACATAATCCATTTTCACACATGCAATCCTGACATTTTCCAGAGGATACCTCGGTAATCTACCCAGGAAAAGAGCCACAAGCAAAAGATTAGGTTGGCTTACTTGATATTTGGATAGATTGTCAGGATACCTAAATTTTCCATTGAATGTCTCCTTTAAGAAGAAATAACGATTTTAATCCATTTACTACCATCAGATCAAGACTAATATTAGCCTTGACGTAAGGCTTGAAAAGACCTGAGTGATTAATGTTACCCTGCAAGTGTAAAAACAGCCAGTGAGATCAACAATAGGTTTCAAAAAATACGTACAAATGACTGTTTATACCCGTTTCTCACACAGGATGTTTCTTTCTTGTCCGTAATTTCAAATATAAAGGACAATTAGAAATTTGCGTAATGTTAACTGATTTCAGCTTAAAGGTTATTAAAGTTATTTTTTAAACATAAATTGTGGTCTGATCTCTCGTTGGATATTTTTTACATTTCATTTTGAGAAGATGACAAAAACCAACACATGAGCGTCCAGACCAGGGTCGACCCTTGAGGAACAGGAAGTCACAGGGGGTGGTCAGCTGTTTCTTTATGATGAACTGACCTGTTTTTGTCCTCAGGGCTTCGTCATCGAGCTCCTCCTCACCCTGGAGTCTGGCATCGACACACTGGCAGATAAAGTCAAAAACTATGACCTCCTCACAGCCTTAGCACAGTAAGTCCTTGTCCAGAGGGTGACTCAGCCTTGCTCTTCCTCACAAACTGCCTTGAACCCCCTCACCAAGAGATTTGTCTGTTCATTCACAGAGGCTCTGCCCGGGATCACCTCCTGGGTCCAAAGTTTGCTGCGAACCGGAAGAGCACGGGCCAGCTGAACCTGAACAGCGGCGGACTGTTCCACCACGTTCACACTCGCAGCAACTCTCTCCGTGCCAGCCTGATGGGAGAGCGAAAGGGCGACAGACGAAGGAGTAACACACTAGATATAGCCGACAGACTTGGTGGTAGCCATGGAAACTTAGCACGCACACGGAGCTTATCATCTTTAGGTGGAGGAGGGGGTCCAGGAGGGGACACCATCCCCCCTGTGGACCCATCGAACCTGATGGCCACTGTGTTCTGGATCGCCGCCTCCTTGCTGGAGTCGGACTATGAGTTTGAGTACCTGCTGGCCCTGCGTCTCCTGAACAAACTGCTGGGTCAGCTTCCTCTGGACCGCCCGGACAGCAGAGACCGTCTTGAGAAGGTTCAGGCCAAGCTGAAGTGGTACAGCTTCCCTGGCCTGCTGCAGCTCTTCCTGAAGGGCTTCACCTCAGCTTCTACTCAGGAGTTAACCATCCACCTGCTGAGTAAACTCATCAGTGTGTCCAGACACACACTCATAGACCCCTCACAAGTGGCAGGTAACTGTGCATGATCAATCATTCATTTTAATGAAAACACTCTCTGTAGGTTATTGGTGTGGAGCAGCTTGAAATTCCCAAAAGAAGCTAAGAAGATGAAACACTGATTTAAATTAGGATGATGATCAATGATCAGAAAGGGAGAAACAGCAGAATCATTTTGATCCAAGGATGTGCAGCAGCACCATCTTAACCTTTGGTGGGGGTTCTAAACATCAGCCTAAATGGGTCGTTATTTTAACAAAGTCATCTTAGCAAAAGTCTCTCATCATCCCTTCATTAAAAGTTCTTGTTTTTGACTCTGAAAAGCTCAGGGTATTTTTTAGTGCTCAACATTATGAGTCTGTGAACCCCTAAAGCAACAGCTCTCAAATGGTGTCCCAAGAGAGAAGTCAATGTGTGTCTTGGTGTTTGTACAACCATGAGTTATTCAGTGTTCTCTATTAGAACTTGAAGTACAATAATGTCCATATGCTGCTGCAATTCTGTTCATTAAAATCTCAGAAAACAGCCAAGACCGTCTGTTCAGTTAATGCTGTCTACGGGTGAGTGACTTTAAAAAAGACTTTTCAAGCTTAAATATGTGTTGCTGGATTTATGAAATTGAACAAGTTTTTGTCCAAGCCTTGAAAAAAAAGGAAGATAAATATTTCATAAGTAGCATAGCTGTTTGTCAAAATTCCATCATGTATTTGTAGATACTTACTGACATGTACAGACACTGAGATATGTAACAGAGGATACCTCGGGATCTTTAAACATGGTGAGCCTTGAGAGTTTGCCTCGATTCTAGATGTTCCTTGGGCAGAAATAGTATTAAAATCTACTGCTTTAGAAATAGACTTTTTGTGTGGCTAATTTTTACCTTGCATATCATGACAATTTGCTGGTTTTAGAAATCAAAAAGCCAAATATAAAGCTCTTCTTTACCGAGTCACTTTATCATTTTAAATTAATCTGTTATCAGGTTGCAAAGCCAAATAACTGCAAGACATACTCAAATCTGAATACAGCTACACAAATACCAACAATGCTCCTCCCAGGGGACTTTTTAAGGCAACCAAAATCTGTCTTTATGTTTTTTTTTTTTAAAGTACATTCACATTTGTCCCATTATCTACCACTCATATTTATTCTTAGTCCTCGAAAGTAAGTTCCCTAGTAAACCTTGATGCTCAAATGACTAATGGAGACATTCTGAAGAACAAGGTCTCAGGATATTCCTGTTTTTGCTTGCCTACATATGAAGAAAGATGATTCTACTGGCAGAATTAATTAGTTTGTACATTTTTTGGGGGATTTTACACAAAACTCTAACTGAACTAACAACCACTGTGCTAATGTGGTTGTGTAAGGAGAGAAAATGGCTGTTTGATTCAGAAATATTGCAGCTATCATGTATCCATAAAATCCACGTCTATTGGAAAAATGCTTAAATCTTGGATAAGAGTTTTAATCTTGTTTGTATGTGTTTTAGGTAATGAATACTCACAGTCATCGTGTTTTGCACTCATAACAGCCTCCTGTTCACCTGAAGACATGAACTCTGACAGCTCTTAAAGTTTTTGTCTGTGGTTTCATCCCATAAACTGCAAATATGATAGAGTTTGATTGATTTTGCTTTAGAAATCTCTTCTTCTGTTTACTGTCCTGTTGGGTGTTTCTGCAGGTTTCCCCCTGAACATCCTGTGCCTCCTACCACATCTCATCCAGCACTTTGACAGCCCAACCCCTTTCTGTAAGGAGACGGCTGATAAAATCGCCAAAGTGTGTGCAGAGGAGAAGTCTGCCACCCTCTCAAACCTGGCTCATATGATGAGTCTGTACAGCACACACAGCTACTCCAGAGACTGCACCAACTGGATCAACGTGGTCTGTAGATACCTCCATGATGCCTTTGCTGAGATCACCTTAAACCTGGTCACTTACCTGGCTGAGGTATATTCGATGCTACTTTAAATGTGCTGCATGTTGCATTAATAAAGAGAATAGACAAATATTTAGTCGGTGTCTTTGTCTCTTAGTTGCTGGAGAAAGGCCTTCCCAGCATGCAGCAATCCTTGCTGCAGATCATCTACAGCCTGCTGAGTCACATCGATCTCTCAGCTGCTCCTGTAAAACAGTTTAACCTGGAGATCATGAAGACCATCGGGAAATATGTTCAGGTGAGTGTGTGCCAAGCTACTCATGCAGGTTATCCCAAACATTGTGTAATGGCTATACAGTTTCACACTCTGTCCAAGAACTGGAGGTGCTCAGGCATTTCTGACACTGTTTACCAAACCTTATGTGAACAAATACTGGAAAAAAAACCTGGATCTGCTTACAGATTCAGATCGCCACCAAAATCTAATCATTTCATCTTTGTGCTATGACTAATTCCCTGAAAACGTCCTCAAAATTTGTTTGTAACATTTAGAGTTATCCTGTGAACAATTTAACACACTGGCAAAAACATAATCTCCTTGGCAGAGGTTACAAATGGTCCCTGGGAAGAAAACAAAGTAGACCTACAACCAGCAGCAATACAAAAGCAACAGTCAAAGAAATCAGAAATGTAAAGAGGTAAATACTTGAGTTCCACTGTTGTAGGAGGCTTCTGATGGGCCCCAAGTTTATTTTTGTAATTGGGCACAAATATCTTGAGTTTATTTCAACCTGAAGTTAGGTTGAGTATAATCCAGAATGTTCAACTGTAGGTGACAACATTTCTCACAAAAACATGAGCTGTTCAATCCAAGTGTTGGTTGCCTAAGGAAGATCTTGTAGATGAAAAAGCTGCCCTGTTCTGGGCCAGAATGAGCGTGGTACGTCATTCAGGATCATCTATATTAATCACTTTTTCAGTCATCTGTCTATCTGTATTAATCATTTTTCATTTATTCATTCATCTATCTTTCTATATTCATCATTTTCTGTTCATTTTTTCATTCAACTATCTATCCATCCATCCATCCAGTGGTGTAGTCTGGTTTATTCTAGTGGGTATACTCTTACATAGTCTGATGGATGTTTGTCCTCTTAGGGCCTCCATACACTGAAGACATGTTTGCCACAGTTTTACCTGATTTATGCACCGTCCACTGAAAACAGCTCTGAGACCCACTTATGGGCCTCAACCCACAGGTTGAGAACCGCTGCACTAGTAGACTGTATTTGGAGCTTGATCCTTCAAAGATTGTTCTGATATCATGGAGAATAAGTGATGGAGGATCCCTCAGGATGAATTTATCATTTAGAAAACAGTGAGTGAGTGAAAACAAGAGCTGGACTGCTGAAGAATGTAGAGTTTTGATTCATCAAAGGCTGACTCGTCAGTTTTTGAAACCTTTGTGTTCACTTAAACCGGGCACATGAGCTGTCAAGACACCGTGTGAATGATAAAATCACACAGAGTGACTGATGATCCCTCACTTTCCCTGCGATGCGTGTCTATCTGCGTCTTTACGCTCTTCGGCAGACGGAGGAGTGCAGGCAAAGACACTGAGCGATTTAAATCAAATGTTCACATGAACATCGGATGAAAATCTCTCTTCTTCTTCAGCTTTTCCTTCCTTTCTCTGCTTTGTGTGAAAGCGTTACTAAAATCAGTGAATGTTTCATTCATGTTATGCGCTGTTTAACTGAAGGCAGCGTTTGTTTTGTTGAATGTTTTTACGTGAATGATCAGACTTTGTGAGGGACAGAGAGGATGGCTTGACCAGCGAGCAGCGTAAATCGTCAAACGACAGGTCGGAGAAGAGTGAGAGAAGAGGAGAAATGCATTTTAGTAATGTAATGAAACGATAGCATTGCATTAGACTCTAAAACTGCGCAAATTTGAGTTAGCTTTTTATTTGATAAAAAGAATGCCTGTTGAAAGCCCTTTGGATTAAAATAGAATCAAATAATGGATTTTTTTTTTTTAATCTGCACTTGAATTTATGGGTGGGGATCCTGTTGGCACAGCGGGGGTGTCCGTTGCGATGGCGGGGCGCTGCCCCAAATAAACTATAGGGGAAACACTGGGTCTAATAATCCCCTTGTATCCAAACGTTAGGTGGAAAAATCAGACGGATGAGGCTTGCATTGTGAATGCAGCCTCTGAGTCCGCTTTGTGACTGATAAGCAGCAAGTCCAGATATGCCCTGCCTTAGGCCTGACCTGGAATGGGATTATCCATAAAGTTTATGGAAGCTTACTGGATTTACAGTTGATTGATTCTGACAATTGCTTTGTTTATTTTAACTGTCATTGTCTAAAACTTGGTTTAGATGTTTCTTATTTTACCCAATATACACCCTTACATCCATAATACCTTTCTTTTTTTCTTAGATTATTTTTGGGGCATTTTGTGCCTTCATTGATAGGAGAGAGAGACAGTGGATAGGCTTGTGAAAGGGTTGAGAGAGAGTAGGGAGGACACTCTGCAGACTGGATTCAAACCCGGGCCTGCAGAAACATGTACAGTATCTCACCAAAGTGAGTCCAGCCCTCACGTTTCTGTCAACATTTTATCGTATCTTTTCATGGGACAACCCTGAAGAAATGACTCTGATACAGTGTACAGTAGTGAGTGTCCAGCTTGTATAACAGTGTAAATTTACTGTCCTCACAAAATAACTCAACACACAGACATTAATGTCTAAACTGCTGGAACAAAAGTGAGAACACCAAATTTTGCCCAAAGTGTCAATATTTTTTGTGGCCACCATTGTTTTCCAGCACTGCCTTAACCCTCTTGGGCATGGAGTTCACCAGAGCTTCACAGGTTGCCACTGGACATAGTACAGGGTCGGGTTCAGAGGTCTTCTTGTTGCAGCTTCAGCTCTTACTAAAACTTTCACTGTGCTGACCCTTGACCCTAAATGCTTCTCACTCAAAAACAGCTTCTGACCGCTGTGGTAATCTTTCTGGCTCTTGGTGCTGCTTGTTGTAGAAGCTCTCTGGTAGTGTGTGTATGTTCACTGCTCTGATCAGTGTGGACCATACACTGAGTAAAGTGGTATGAAACATGGACTGAACAGAGAGCTGATGTGTGGAGAACCAGGTTTTGACCTTCTGAGTGAAATATTTCCATTCCCATTCATACGTTCTCTACAAAAACCTACACCCTCTCACATCTGACAGTGGCTTCATTACATTTTTCTGCTTGTTTTCTTCAGAGCCCTCACTGGAAGGAGGCCCAGAACATCCTGAAGCTGGTGGTGTCTCGCTCTGCCAGCCTTGTTGTTCCAGACGATGTGCAGCGCTCCTACAGCACTGAATCATGCGGCTCCCCTGAAATTGCCTTTACTCGAATATTCAACAACTCCTCAAAAGAGCTGCCCGGAAAAACTCTGGACTTCCACTTTGACATCTCAGAGGTCTGTTCACCTGCTCCAGTGACCTCACTGTGCCCTGTAAATGTATTTGTTGTTATCTGAACTTTTTCATTTGGCCCCACAGACACCGATCATAGGTCATAAATATGGTGACCAGCGCACTGCAGCAGGCAGGAACGGAAAGCCGCAGGTTATCGCTGTGACTAGGAGTACCTCTTCCACGTCATCTGGCTCTAACTCCAACGGGCTGGTCCCAGTCAGCTGGAAGAGGCCTCAGCTCTCCCAGGTATCTTCACACAGTGAAAGAAAAAAACAGCAAAAACACACAAAGAAATCCTGAGGCACAACTTCACAATTTATCAGCTTGGCTTTTTCATAAATGGTTTTTGGGTTTAAAAAAAGTAACTTAAACTCACAGTTGCTGCTGTAGATTCCTTTAGTTGGTACTTGTGACACTGGCTTTAATGACTGCAACAACATTTCTAGAGGAAGTTGGAGCAGACTTTTGTATTTCCTTTAAAAAGATTAGATCAGAAACAGCAGTTACCGACTTTTTACAGCTAGCTGTCTCTGTTGACTTACACTGTGAAAATTGAAATGACAGCGCTCATATTTATCCAAATATGTATGTATGCAAAAAATGAGGAACAATCATTTTAAAAGTTAAGATCATCTTTTTAGATATTACAAGAAAAATTAAAACCTAAATTGCTTGTAGAACTGATTTGTTTTGCAGCAACCAAATGAATGTTTATTCTTGTGTTTGCATAAAACAATATAGAAGAAGAAAAGACAAGAAAAATGTGCCAGAATAGTCAAACTAAGTCTTATAAAATAGTATTTAAATGAAGAATGGTAAAAGCTCTCTGGTTTCCAACATCATTGTCATTATAGAGACAAAAATTAACCAAGTGAATTGTTAAAAAAATGTATTTAGTAAAGATCTAGCAAGACAAAGGTAAAACAGGTTTAAGGCTTAAATATGAAAATGATTAAATTAATATCAATGATAATATGTGTATATGAATGTTGCTACAGTTTTCTTTCAATTCAATGGTTCCTGCAGGAGCAATGTTTTATTTTGACTTAGTTTTATTATGATGAGAGGTTTTAAGTGTAATTGAGTATTTTAGACAAGAAACTGGACACAAATATTGTACATGTATTCAAGACAGCAAATCATGTACCTTTCTGATTGTGTGTTGATGTTGCTGTTACAGAGAAGAACACGGGAGAGGCTGATGAATGTGCTGTCTTTATGTGGCCCAGAGTCTGGCATTCCCAAAAATCCATCCGTAAGACTCCTCTCGTACTCTAAAGCCTCAGAAAAGGTCTCTGTAAATCCATTACTGAATAAACTTCATGTTGTGGTGCTGTGTGGTGTTTTTGGTGTTCATTGGTTTAATTCTTGTTGGTGTAATGGTGTCAAAAATGAACATATACAGCTCTTGTATCCAAACAAGTGAGATTTAAAGTCTCTCTGCTGTATTCTCCAAACAGGTGGTATTTTCATCCAACGAGGATCTGGACTCTGCAGATCAGCAGACTGCTCTTATTCCCACGGTGGAGGAGGTGGTCAGAGAGGAGGAGGTGCAGGGAGAAGACACAGGCAGTGAGCAGCAGTTTGGTGTCTTCAAGGACTTTGACTTCTTGGACGTGGAGTTGGAGGATGCTGAGGTGAGAAATACCTGCTACCAGGAAACACACAACCACATTTTTCATTCAACTGAGTCGCTCTCCCTGTAAGAAGTTTCAACAAATCAAACTCAAGCTTCCAATAATTCCCAATATTTTGATACTTTTTAGTACCAAGTTTTAAAATGTCATCATCTTTGTTTTAAACCATTAACAGCATAAAATGACCAATAACACTGTCAGCATGTTTAATCATTTTTTTATTAAAGACGTGGAGAAGATGACAGTGGACTGAAGTCAAGTCTTTGCTTTAATTGTACATGGTAGCGTCTGTGGTAGGTTCACGTAGCCCTTAGACTATGCAGGAGCCTTCACATGTAGGCGGACACGCTCAACCTCAAAAACATAACCATGCCCTAAAGGCTAGACTGCACAGGAAAGGGTTACCTTTGGTTGTTGTCAGTCTCAGCCAGTCTGAATAATCTAGATAACAGCAAGCATTGCCATATTTTTTCTCATGCCTTATGTCAAGGATTAAAAGAATGATAATACGTCATAAACGAAGAGCATGGCTTTGACCTGCTCTGTTGTAAAGTGTGTTTTTAACAATAAATCAGGCATCAACATTTTGATAAAGGCTGTGTCAAAGCCTTTCAATGAGGACAGTTGTATTTCCTTTCCCATTGTGTTTTTTTTGTTTTGTTTTGTTTTGCTTTGGTTTTTTTTTACATTTTTTATCATCAGACTTTAAAATGTTGGTACCATGGCTGATTCTTATTCCAGCGGTTTTCATGAATCATCTTGAAAATATTGAAAAATTGTGCCTCAAAGACTTAAGCACTCAGTTTCTGTTCTCCTCATCTCTGTTTAGTCTGGTTTTTCTGTGTTTGTCTCAACTGCTGTAGTAGACACATGCCTGTCTCTGGTCTACTAACACACTTATTCCCTCTCTTCTCTTTGCCTCGAGGAGTTACAGGTGAGTCTGTGGGAGGCACAGAGCTTCTCAGGTGCTGCTCTCTGCAGTGCCCTCAGCCCTGTCCCTGTTCTGACTGAGTTAAGTGCTGTAGTGCTGAATGTTACCCCTGTGGACCATCTTAGAGTTCTGAATCACCTGCCCAGGTTTTGTCAGAATGGCTTCACCCGCTGATGCCTGCTGTGTGTTTGTGCATTGTTGCTGTTCATTTGGTGTTTGTCTTATTTTTGGGCGTCATTTTTCCAAAATCTTTCCCTTTCTGTGCACAATGTCTCATCGCTGATGTCTTGGATATCCTGCAGGGGGAGAGCATGGACAACTTCAACTGGGGGGTGCGGCGCCGCTCCCTGGAGAGCATGGACAAAGGAGACACGCCGTCTCTGCAGGAGTGCCAGTTCACCGGCAGCACGCCAAGCCTCAACCTCACCAACCACGAGGACACGGATGAATCGTCTGAGGAGGAGGTACTGAGCGCTAGCCAGATTCTCACCCACTCTGGCCTTGTAAGTCTCTCTCGAATCAGGCCCCCCCCCCCAACCCCCAATCCCAATCACCATGCTCCTCACGCAGCCTGCTGGCATGGTGTGCGTGTGTGTGTGTGCGCTCTGAGCTGGACCTGCAGCTGTGGACGGGGGCTGGACGCTTGCTTTTCTGCTGGTGGTAGATTCCCCCTCAGCACCTCCTCCTGCTGCTGGATTAACGCTGTTGTCTTTCCCTAGACCTTCAGGGACAAGTTAGAAAGACATGGCTGGATTCAGTCTCCAAAGAAAAAGTCACTTATAGCGTCTGTTGTTTCAAAGGCAGTAAAGTTTCACATGTTTTTATCATTTTAAATTTAGATTTAGAGTGAAAAGTGTTAAATTCAGAATGACCCATAATCTGTAGATTTTTAACAGTGTGGCAGCTTCTCTCCAGGTCTTTCCTTTGTTTGCTTTACGTCTCTTTAACATCAGTGCTGTTCTGTATCTCTGTTTAATGGGTTCAGCTCTTTTCTTCTTCTGCTGCTCTTGATCTTGGTAGTGCACGGTGAGAGAATGAGCTTTTGCCTCCAAATATGTTTGTTTTGATAAACAACTACCCATTAACACCAGAATAAGAAGCTTGCATCATGTGTGTGCTCACAGAGCTGTAAAATAATTCACTGTAATACACAATACATTATATTTATGTTGGCATCGTTTTACCTTTTGCCTGAACAGAATCAGTTGATGCAAGACTAAAATGACTAAGCATGCTCAGTTTTGTTCAGGAACATCATTTACTGTTCTGTTTTGTCCTACTATGATAAAAAGCACACTAATATTCTAACCTGCAGCTAATGGAAGGCTAAAGAAGAAGTGATTTCAGTAAGATTTGTAGTCAGGGGTTGGTAACTGTTACCACCCAGAAACATGAAAAGATCAGTTTAATTCTGCCATGAAGGCTAAAGCACAAGTTGCCTGTACAATGCTCAAGTACCAACACCTCAGGAAGTGCATCAGTTTTGGTGTTTCCTTGTATAACAACAGTAAACCAACTCTATTCTATTCTACCTTTCTATTAAAATATTTTTAAATGTGAAAAAAATGCTCAAGAGCTGCTAAGTGATAAAGAGAGAGAGATAATCATCTTTGATGAGCAATTTAAATGAGATTTTAGTTGTTCTTGGCAGCAGTGATTTCTGACATAAAAATCTGTTCTGTAGTTTTATCAAATGCCTATAAAAATATATGTATAATAATAACTTTGATTTGTATAGCTTTTTTAATAAAAATAAGTTAACAAGCTCTCTACAAGCAATTTCACCACCAGGTAATAATTAAAGTAATATAAAACACAAGAGGTGATATAAGAGGATCAGTATTAAGTGTGTCTAAAATAATGAGTCTTAAGAGTGATTTAAATCAGTGTGTAGGCGTCCCTGACCTCTTCAGGCTGATCCTCTACAAACCTTCGAAGTGAAAGTGAAGATTTTCAAAACCGTTCTCGAATGAACTGGGAGCCAGTCAAGTGACTTTAAGACCAGTGTGATGTAGTAAGAATATAGCACTTGGTAATATGTAAATACCTGGATCATTGATCTGAAAAGTAGCCTGTTTTAGCCTTATTTCTGTTTCTAGTCTATTTCCTTTAGCATGACCATTTTGTGTTTGAGTTTTTTTATCTGTTGGTGTTGGATCATAGCACTGCGTTTGCTCATGCTGTAAAAAATTGTATCAGTGGTAATTTTGTTTTAAGATTGTTCCCTAATCTTAAAATCTGGCCCTCTGGGAGTGAGCATAGAAACAACATGGCCTGGTTACCCTAAGCTGCCCATCACTGTGTGAACCAAAAAGAAAAGAGCCAGTGAGGTGACAAGACAGTCAGTCAGATCAGGAGGTTCTCTCTCTAAAAAGTCTGCTCAGAAGTGAGGTGGAGTGAGTAAGTATTATGCAGACATTACACTGATGTGACGTCCACTCATACCGTGGTGCTGGACTGAAGCTGACATGAAGCCTTGCAGATCACTCCTCAGAGGAGGTGTGCTGGTGTCAGAGCTCAGTGAAGGAGTGACTGAAAGCCATTTCAGTTCACGGGGACTTCGATTTGACTATTAAGCAGGCTTCAGATGGTCCTAAACAAGTAAAATGAGTCTTTCAGCATCAAATCAGGTTTTATATAGGTTTTTTATTCACCTGGTGTTATTTTTGTTACAGGGCAGAATTTCTCTGATCCTCATGTTTCCTCTCTGTAGCTAAACAGTGACACTGCCACCGATGACACAGCCTCCAACCACGTGGACTCCCTGCAGCAGTCCCAGGAGTCGTCCAGCAGCGCCCTGACAGAGGAGGCAGGGGGCCTGCCCTCCCTGCCCTCCCTGCCCTCCCTGCCCCGCCTGGATAGTCCCATGCTGGAGATGGCCCACTCAGACAGTACCAGCAGCCAGCTGCCTGA
>JBAMNC010001447.1:1360000-1552500 GCA_037902135.1 Cetoscarus ocellatus
GGACCCAGACAGCACCTGTGGCTCAGTGTGGGAGGAGGACGTGACGCAGGCACTGAAGGAGCTGGACGAGCGCTGTGAGGAGGAGGAGGCTGACTTCTCTGGCATGTCCAGGTAAGAAGACTTTTTCATCCAGACCTCCTCCTGGGCTGCATACATGATCTAATAGACTGCCCTGTGAAGATGTGTGTGTGTGTGTGTGTGTGTGTGTGTGTGTGTGTGTGTGTGTGTGTGTGCAACTCAGAGGCCCAAAGCTAACTCGGATAGAAAGCTCAGTCTATGCTAGGATTATAGCCTTTAATGCTCTAATGTCTCAGAAAAGTGAAGAAGGGGTTCTATTTCATCCCTGCTGACCGGCGCTGAAAGCACTGAATGTTCCCTTCGCGCATGCGCGGTTCGAGTATGCAAACTAACAATGTCACCTGTGACCCCTGGATGACCCGAGAAAGGTAATAAGTTCTGGTGTCACCAGAGGTTCGTTTCCTATTTTCTTCTCGCATGCCAGTCACATACCGCTGGACACAGCAGCATTGAGGAAAAAGGAATTTCCTATACGAATTCATACACCGTCGCTGGGAGCCTCTCTTTGTTTGAGACCTTTGTGGTTGAAAGTCTCTCTGACCTCGCCCAACATGATGTGAGGTTATTGAAACAGTTTAATTATTTATTAAGTGAGTAGCATGACTAATGCCAGTGTGTTTAAGTTGTGATTTTGTCGGTGTAGACAGCGTTCGTGCCCTCTTCCCCAGAGAATCACTAGGATACCTCTGTTTGTTAGTACAGTGACAGCAGTGTTTTCGTCCCGTTCCCTTTCTTTTCTTCGACTGTTTGTGCACTGTTGTGACCTGTAAACCTTGCGGGTTGGTGGACACGTGCTGTCTCTATTTCTCCGTTCGCTAGCTCTATCGTTAGCTCGGTTGGCCTAGCATTAGTGCCCGGGCTGCGGAGTCTCTCACCTCTCATTGTGTACAATCCCCCTCAGCTGGGTTAGACGGCATTCACGCCCTCTTCCCGTGGCTTAATAGTACTGGTTGTGAATTTTGTATTATACACTATATTGCCAAAAGTATTGGCTCACCTACCCTTGGCTCGCATATGAACTGAAGTGACATCCCATTCCTAATCCATAGTGTTCAATATGACGTCGGTCCACCCTTTGCAGCTCTAACAGCTTCAACTCTTCTGGGAAGGCTGTCCACAAGGTTTAGGAGTGTGTTTATGGGAATTTTTGACCATTCTTCCAGAAGCACATTTGTGAGGTCACACACTCATGTTGGACCAGAAGGCCTGGCTCTCAGTCTCCGCTCTAATTCATCCCAAAGGTGCTCTATCGGGTTGAGGTCAGGACTCTGTGCAGGCCAGTCAAGTTCATCCACACCAGAATCTGTCATCCATGTCTTTATGGACCTTGCTTCGTGCACTGGTGCACAGTCATGTTGGAAGAGGAAGGGGCCAGCTCCAAACTGTTCCCACAAAGTTGGGAACATGGAATTGTCCAAAATGTGTCAGTGTGCTGAAGCATTCAGAGTTCCTTTCACTGGAACTAAGGGGCCAAGCCCAGCTCCTGAAAAACAACCCCACACCGTATCCCCCTCCACCAAACTTTACACTTGGCACAATGCAGTCCGACAAGTATCGTTCTCCTGGCAACCACCAAACCCAGACTCATCCATCAGATTGCCAGATGGAGAAGCGCGATTTGTTACTCCAGAGAACGCGTCTCCACTGCTCTAGAGTCCAGTGGCGGCATGCTTTACACCTCTTCATCTGCTTTGCATTGCACTTGGTGATGTATGGCTTGGATGCAGCTGCTCGGCCATGGAAACCCATTCCATGAAGCTCTCTGCGCACTGTTCTTGAGCTAATCTGAAGGCCACATGAAGTTTGGAGGTCTGTAGCGATTGACTCTGCAGAAAGTTGGCGACCTCTTCGCACTATGCGGGGTCAGGATCCACTGACCCCGCTCCGTCAGTTTACGTGGCCTACCACTTGGTGGCTGAGTTGCTGTCGTTCCCAAACACTTCCACGTTCTTACAATACAGCTGACAGTTGACTATGAAATATTTAGGAACGAGGAAATTTCACGACTGGATTTGTTGCACAGGTGGCATCCTATCACAGCTCCACGCTTGAATTCACTGAGCTCCTGAGAGCGACCCATTCTTTCACAAATGTTTGTAAAAGCAGTCTGCATGCCTAGGTGCTTGATTTTATACACCTGTGGCCATGAAAGTGATTGGAACACCTGATTCTGATTATTTGGACGAGTGAGCGAATACTTTTGGCAATATAGTGTATATTGAAGCCTTTGCTGGTGAAGGCAATGTTCGTGTCCCCTCTCCCGGCTTACGGTGTTTCAGTTTATTTGCACATAAAAACCACTACAACTGCCTGAGCCTCTGTAGTGTAGTGGATAAGACACTTGTCTGCAGGGTTTGGATCCCCGTTAGGGAGCCTCATTTGGAGTTCATTCTTTCGTGAGCTCCGTTCACATTCATGTGAAATGGTGATCTGCTCTTCTCTTTGGGGGGGGCAATAGCTCAGCCCATAAGGACTTGGACTCGGGACCGAAGGGTGGTCGGTTTGAATCCCAAACTCGGAGCTCGTCAAGTGAGACAATGGATAGCTCGATGCAGGCTATCATGCGCACAGCTTTGGGGCGTCTGTAGCTGGATGTGCCACAGCAGACTCACTCTGCTCCTGAGAGCGCTTTCTTCTGGCGCAGGCGGCCCTCGTCTGCTTTCTCTATTCCCCCTTCAGGGGACTATTTGAGAGAACTACATGCTTGCTGGAGAGATACTGAGACTTTCTCCCGGCTTTCAGCAGATGGCCGGACTCTGGCGGCCATGCATAATGCAGCTGGAGCCGGCCTGGAGCGGATGCCTGATGTTGAGCCAGCCATAGCATCTCTCATTGTGTCCCTGGAGGAGTCTCTCCGGCCAGCTGTGAGATGCCCTTGACCTCAATGTTGAGTTACAGATGATCTCCTCACAAGAACCTATAATGCTGGTGCATGGGCTGGGTGTTTTGGAAACTCCTTGGCTCATCTTATGTTCGCACTCTCTGCTACTTTGCAGGATAACAGCTTAGACCCTTCTGCCGTGAGCTTTGGCCCGATTGGGCCTCAGGGTCAATCTCCAGAAGTCTTGTCTGAACCCCTCCCAAAGGACGACCTTTATTGGGGTGACCTTGGACACCTGAGGGCCCAGCCGTCCTCTCACCAGGTGGACGACGTTCTTTGTCTCCTCACACTCTTCCAGGGGAGCAGACTATTGCCATATGTAAATTTCCTGCGGCTTTTGGGCAAACTGACATCCATGACAGCTGTGGTCCCGCTGGGTCTGCTGTCGTTGCGCCCCCTGCAGAGGTGGCTGAACAGCTTCCATTTGGACACCAAGTGGCATCGTCACCGGAAGCTGAGAGTGTCACGGTAGTGTCTCCTTGCCTTGGCCCCCTGGAGAGATGGGGCTTTCCTGTCAAGAGGCGTTCCATTGGGTGTGGCCCCAGCCTGCCGCGAGACTGTCACCACAGATGCCAGCCTCTTAGGGTGGGGGGCTGTCTGGTAACACAGGACAGTTCAGGGACTGTGGTCTGTGCAGGACAGCACCGATCACATCAATGTGCTGGAACTCCGTGCAGTGCACCTGGCTCTCCAGCATTTTTTACTGTACCTCAGGGGAAGGCATGTACTGGTATGGTCAGACAACACCTCAGCTGTTTTCCACATATACCACCAAGTCAGCACAGCTGCTACAGGTGTCTCAGCACCTTCTCAGGTGGGATGCCCCCACCAGTGACTCTGAACCATCTTGCAGACTCCCTGAATCCCTGTCAGAATCCTCCACCAGGGGAGTGGCGCCTCCACCCAGAGGTGGTGCACACAATTTGGGGTCTTTTCGGCAGGGCGGGGGTCAGTCTTTTTCCTCAGAGGAATCGACCCACTGTCCCCTTTGGTTTTCCCTGAGGGAAACCACCAGCCCTCTAGTCCTTCAGGAGGGCCACAGGCTGTTGCTGGTGGCCCACTTCTGGCCAGCTCGAACATGGTTCCCCCTACTACGCAAGCTCAGTTGCAGCGAACCATGGTGTCTCCCCAACAGGAAAGATCTGTTATCCCAACAAAGCGGTCAGGTTTGCCATCCCAATCCTCACTGCCTCCACTTACATGTTTGGCTCCTGAAAGGGCCGAACCACTGCTGAGCAGCTGTGGGGAAACTGTCAGGCAGACCATCCTGAATGCCAGGACACCATCCACTTGACCGCCCTCTGGCCGTAATTCGGGATTCATAGAACTGTAGTTACATTCGTAACTTTCAATTTACTGACAGGTAAATCCAACTCAGACACTGAAACAGGTGATGTGCCCTCTTTGGGATGGTGGCTATCAGACTTTCAGGTTGACTTTTTAAGTTGCATACCGAACAATGAACAAACACGTTTGATAGCAGCAGGCTGGTTTGTCTAAGACCATGTTATTCCGACCATGCGGGTCCTGGTCTTCATAACTTGATTGTCTAAATGTTTATACCATTGACTTCTGAAATGCAGAAGACCTTGCAAACTCCCCTACACATTTATGCCTGGGTAGATTATTAAAAAAGAAGGAAAAGACAAGAATCAGCACCAATGAAGACTACAAATGTTGTTCAAATGAGCCAAAGGGCCACAGTATTTTTCACAATGTACATTCAGGTTTAAAAATGATAGTTCATAATATCTCCAGATGGATAAGTGACGGCGCTTCATGGAGTAGCTAAAGTGATCCTTTATTAAGCCATACCCTCTTTGGTAACTGCTATTTGATTTGACTACAGTTGTCATGATGGCTTCTTTCCCATTTCAAACAATTAAAAATACATTACAATTTGACCAACTATTGGTCATATTTAGGTAATTGAATTGTTTTTCATACTAGCCTGGTTAAAATATAAAAGAAAAATACAGAAGAATTGTCATGATAACTGTATATATAACTCATATATTGATCTCAGTGTGGTCATATTTAGGTAATTGAATTGTTTTTCATACTAGCCTGGTTAAAATATAAAAGAAAAATACAGAAGAATTGTCATGATAACTGTATATATAACTCATATATTGATCTCAGTGTACCTTCGAGATGTTTTTTAATAATAGCTCTCCATTGGACAAAGAACTTTGATAATTACCACGTATTATCACTAGAACTCCAAATGTTGTTTTTCATACCATCTGTATATATGTTTCCTTTAGGATCTTTACGTAGAAATGACATCTTCAAGGGCAAGAATTTGACTTCAGGGCACTGAAAGACTCGGCCAAGACAACAGTCTGTGTGGCTGTAGTAGCCCAGCAGCGTTTGCTTGTGCTGTGAGGAGGCATCTGATTGAATGGTAAGTGAATCAGTCAGAGCCTGATTGGCTGGTTAGTGGATCAGTCAGTGTCTGATTGGCTGGTTAGTGGATCAGTCAGTGTCTGATTGGCTGGTTAGAGGATTAGTCAGTGTCTGATTGGCTGGTTAATGGATCAGTCAGAGTCTGATTGGCTGGTCAGTGGATCAGTCAGTGTCTGATTGGCTGGTTAAATGTTCAGTCAGAGTCTGATTGGCTGGTTAGTGGATCAGTCAGTGTCTGATTGGCTGGTTAGATGTTCAGTCAGAGTCTGATTGGCTGGTTAGTGGATCAGTCAGTGTCTGATTGGCTGGTTAGTGGATCAGTCAGTGTCTGATTGGCTGGTTAGTGGATCAGTCAGAGTCTGATTGGCTGGTTAGTGGATCAGTCAACGTTTTGTTAGTGGATCAGTCAGTGTTTGAATTGCTGGTCAGTGGATCAGTCAGTGTCTGATTGGCTGGTTAGTGGATCAGTCAGAGTCTGATTGGTTGGTCAGTGGATCAGTCAGAGTCTGATTGGCTGGTTAGTGGATCAGTCAGTGTCTGATTGGCTGGTCAGTGGATCAGTCAGTGTCTGATTGGCTGGTTAGTGGATCAGTCAACGTTTTGTTAGTGGATCAGTCAGTGTTTGATGGGCTGGTTAGTGGATCAGTCAGAGTCTGATTGGCTGGTTAGTGGATCAGTCAGAGTCTGATTGGCTGGTAAGTGGATCAGTCAACGTTTTGTTAGTGGATCAGTCAGTGTCTGATTGGCTGGTTAGAGGATCAGTCAGAGTCTGATTGGCTGGTTAGTGGATCAGTCAATGTTTTGTTAGTGGATCAGTCAGTGTCTGATTGGTTGGTCAGTGGATCAGTCAGTGTCTGATTGGCTGGTTAGTGGATCAGTCAATGTTTTGTTAGTGGATCAGTCAGAGTCTGATTGGCTGGTTAGTGGATCAGTCAGTGTTTGATTGGCTGGTTAGTGGATCAGTCAGTGTTTTGTTAGTGGATCAGTCAGTGTCTGATTGGCTGGTTAGTGGATCAGTCAGTGTCTGATTGGCTGGTTAGTGGATCAGTCAGTGTTTTGTTAGTGGATCAGTCAGTGTCTGATTGGCTGGTTAGAGGATCAGTCAGAGTCTGATTGGCTGGTTAGTGGATCAGTCAATGTTTTGTTAGTGGATCAGTCAGTGTCTGATTGGTTGGTCAGTGGATCAGTCAGTGTCTGATTGGCTGGTTAGTGGATCAGTCAATGTTTTGTTAGTGGATCAGTCAGAGTCTGATTGGCTGGTTAGTGGATCAGTCAGTGTCTGATTGGCTGGTTAGTGGATCAGTCAGTGTTTTGTTAGTGGATCAGTCAGTGTCTGATTGGCTGGTTAGTGGATCAGTCAGTGTCTGATTGGCTGGTTAGTGGATCAGTCAGTGTTTTGTTAGTGGATCAGTCAGAGTCTGATTGGCTGGTTAGTGGATCAAACAGTGTCTGATTGGCTGGTTAGTGGATCAGTCAATGTTTTGTTAGTGGATCAGTCAGTGTCTGATTGGCTGGTTAGTGGATCAGTCAGTGTTTTGTTAGTGGATCAGTCAGAGTCTGATTGGCTGGTTAGTGGATCAGTCAGTGTCTGATTGGCTGGTTAGTGGATCAGTCAGTGTCTGATTGGCTGGTTAGAGGATCAGTCAGAGTCTGATTGGCTGGTCAGTGGATCAGTCAGTGTCTGATTGGCTGGTTAGTGGATCAGTCAGTGTTTTGTTAGTGGATCAGTCAGAGTCTGATTGGCTGGTTAGTGGATCAGTCAGTGTTTTGTTAGTGGATCAGTCAGAGTCTGATTGGCTGGTTAGAGGATCAGTCAAAGGGCTAACAGAGGGTCACCTGAGCTGGTGAAGTTGAATTTAAAGAGTTCTCAACATTGTGTTGGTAATGCTCATGTGTTGCCTCTGTTTCATCACTGCCAGCTGAGACTGAAGAAAAGTAAAGTAAGAGAAAGCTTTAATGGTTTTCAGGGTTGGAAAAATCAACACCATCGTTTTAGTGGACAATCTGAGACCTATCAGACTGGCGCCAAGATACGGAAAAAAAGCTGATTAGACAAATAACAGCAGAATGAACTTCTTAGATTAAGGAAGAGCATCTTTGGTAACTCACAGGGCCATATTTTATTCTCACTTTTGGAGGGCCAAATCATTAGGGATTGCAGGACTCCAGAAATCATTAACTTATATAAGGTAAAACACAGCTTTACAAGGATTTATCTTTTTGTTTGTTTTGGGGTTTTTTGACAGCAGATGTGAAAAGCGATGATTTATTCATGAGCTTTACAATTTTAAACCACTGCAAACCACTTTTCAAATGCAGGGCAACATAAATGCCCATTTTAGTGTATGTTTCTGTGACTTTTAAAAGTTTATGTATCGATATATATATTAGGGGTGTAAATCACCAGTTTCATGACGATACGATAGGATATCGATTCTTGGACAACGATAAGATATTTGCTGATGTCACAAAGTCTGCCGCGATTTAATTTTGATTCCATACGATTCAGGGATCTTCGATCGATTTAAGACGATATTATGTACACATTTAACACAATCAACTACATTTCACCTAAAGCAAGAAAGAAATACAAAGCAATTTTGATGTTTTGACAGTTTTATTACTGAAATGTGAAACGATGTGCTGACCTTTGGGTATGATAGTTTATACAGGATTATAACCATCTGTATGATCCAATTGTGTTTTAAAATAAAATTGGGTTAATTGGTAGTCCGGTGCTTTTTTTGCCCTCACAATTACCTGGTGGGTCTTATTGTTACACTGTGATGTTAGTACATTATATCAAGTAATGATGCAAAACAATAATACAAATAATTGAATTATTATTTTATTTTTATTATTATTGACCTCCAACATTTGACCATGCTTTTTTAAACTAAAAATGTGCAATTTTGATTTTAATTAAAGCCAAACATTTCTCATGTTCTAAGTAGAACTATTAACTAACTCATCATTGATGATTTTGTTTTACTGTGATGCCTGGTGACCACAGTTTGTATGTCAGTGTGATCAGACTTTGCTTCACTGTTTAATGATAGATGTGGAGGAAGAATAAGAACAAGCTCTCACTGTTTTCCTTTCATACAATAAGTCATTTCATTAATCAGTGCGCTACAAAATCAAATGATGAGATAACTTACTGTACTCTTGTGATTAAGCACTCCCCTCGTGTGCGTGCAGTATGCAGTTTTCCACATTTTCACTAAAAACTCAGTAAGTTGTCAAAAGATTTTAATGACATTTTCAGGGAGTGTTGGTCATGGCACAAGGGACAATGATCTGACCACAGTGAGAGGAGCTAGTTTACATATTTTTATATATTTTTAAAAATGACTCAGTCGACAGTGTTGGAAATGTCTTGGCAGAGGTTTGTGCTTTCAGAGCTTCCCTGTTTGTTTCTTTATTTATTCTTTATTTATTTTTGCAAAGAAGTAAATATGCACCAGAAATCAAAGATTGTATTGAAAATATGTATATTTTTCATGTTCTTATCTTATGTTTGTAATTTCTCAGAATTTGAAATAACTTCAGGGGTGCAAAGGTGAGGAGGAGTAGGAGGAGGAGGAGGAAGGTGTGACGAGTGTGATGAATAAAGTCCTGGAGCAGTCTGAAGCTGATGTGCTGAGACTGACAGGGCGCATGTATGCTTCTCTTAACCGTCAGAGGGACATTGTCTTCATGTGAGATGCATCCCATCAGTCAGTTCAGCTCAGGGAGTGATTGATTGGCTTTTCTCTGTTGATTACATTGTTAGTTTGCTCTGTAGTTCATTAATCACAGCCGTGAAGTGCATGTGTGGGGTCCATCAAAGGCAGCAGTGCAGCGTTCATAATAGTTTCAGCTAAAAAAAAGTCTTGTTTTCATCCGTTACATAAAAATTGTGAGAAAGTCTAATCAGAAGGTTTTAGCTCTTGCTTTTTAGAGGTATGAGGACGATGAGATGGTTTGATGACTAATTTGTTCCCTGGCATGGCTCCCATGTGGACTGGATCCATGAAGGAGGGCCAGGGTGGGCTGGCAGTGGTCCACGTCCAAACAGTTCCTCTTCAAGGTGGGCTGAGTTTGGTTAGAGGAGGCTTTTAAAGTCACAGATAATAACTAAGCCTCAGAATATGGAGAGCATGGTGCACATGCACATATACTCAGCCTCACAGCAGCATCGCTGCACTGAGGGTCGCCTCTCAGCCTGTGATTGGCTGTGCTCCCACTGACTGTCTGAAAAACAGTTTAGTGTTTTTCTCTGTGAGGATTTATGTGAGAGGAAGATAAAAACAAGTCCTCAGTCAGGTCTGCTGCCTGCCTGCCTGCCTCTGATGTGCAGAAGAGTGTGTGTGATTGTGTGTGTGATGCCAGGCTGGTAGAGAGCTCTCTGCAGTCCTGTGTGGGATGGGAGTGCAGTGCGCTAATACTGTTAGCCGAGCTGCAGACCAGGGGAGAGAGTGAGGGGAAGGAAGCGGGAGCTGGGGTGAGGATGAGGACAGAGACTGTGTCCGCTTCAGCGCTCGGCAGCGCAGGCTTCAGATACTTATATTCTGTCTGCTTCTTCAGGCTGTTTGGTCCGACGGGCCTGTGAGTATCTGAATGAGTGTGAGAGAGTGAGAGATGTTTGACTGATGCTAATATGCTAATAGCTTGCATGTTTATGTTCTGCCACAGTGCTGCAGCAGATCAGAGCTCCCTACATACTGCAGCAGAGTCTGCAGAGGCTCAGAGTGCGAGCTTGTCTGCAGATGATGAGGATGGAAAGTGTGTGTGTGTGTGTGTGTGTTTGTCCTTCAGTGCAGACTGAGGGGGGTGTAGAACATGTCCGATTGTAGCTTATTGGCCCCCGTGTTTGTGATTTAGTCAGGATGAAGGTGACGCAGACTGCTTCCCAGAGATCCAGGCCTCTCCGCCCCCTTCGCCCTTCCTCTCTGCTATCCTGGCAGCATTCCAGCCCGTTGCCTATGACAACGAGGAGGATGCATGGCGTTGCCACGTCAACCAGATGTTGTCAGACACAGATGGGTCCTCTGCTGTTTACACCTTCCACGTGTTCTCCAGACTCTTTCAGGTAATGGATACCCCCGTATGTTCTTTTTTCTGTTGTTGATATGTAGGGATGGTGGGCAAAAACCAGTTTTCTGTTGAGAATCACTAACAACTAACTCTAGGAGCCAGTATCATTTAGCCTTTTCTCACTTCCTGCCACTTTGTCCAGTATCCAAAATCAAGAACTTCATGCTTTCATGAGTGAGGAACCAGAAACAATGACAAATAAGTCAAAAATGTCATCATGGCAGACAGGAGGCAGAGATAGACCAAATGGTGGCTTAACTCTACACAAAACGATGCTAATTGAATTGTCTCTATCTAATTGGAAACAACAGCAACCCACAGAAGCCTTTGTCTGTTAGACAGCATTTGATATCAGCAGGGCCATGTATCTGACACTATTGGAGTTGGTATCAATAAAATCTCCTCCTTATTGATAGGGACTCATGGTGGATTTTGCAAATATATGAAATACTGATATTTCCAAATAATGTGACCAGTTCTGGAGCTTCTTTAATTATCTAATTTCTTTAACCCTAACAAGGCAGATGTGAATATTTGAACAAAATAATTCATCCCGGACAACACGGTGACGCACCAGGTAGTGCACATGCCTCACAGCAAGAAGGTCGCCAGTTCAATCCCCGGACGGGGGCAGTCTTTCTGTGTGGACCTTGCATGTTCTTCCTGTGCATGTGTGGGTTCTCTCTGGGCACTCCAGCTTCCTCCCATAGACCAAAACATGCTTGTTAGGTTGACTGGTTTCTCTAAATTGCCCTTATGTATTAGTGTGAGTGTGACTGGTTGTCAGTCTCTCTATGTGGCCCTGCAATTGGCTGGCAACTGGTTCAGGGTGTACCCCCCCTCTAGCCTAATGTCAGTTGGGATAGACTTCAGCCCCCCCAGCAACCCATAAGAGGATAAGCAGTCCGGATAATGGATGGATAATTAATTCCTTTTTCTACTGAAAAATAGCCTGAAGCTACTGATATGTGTTGAATCTCCCAGGATATCTATTTCTTCTTCTTAATGTTCACATGCCAACTTCATGACATTTCCTGAACAACCGAATGGCTTCTGTCCTGCAGCCCGTCCCTGATAAGCAGGGAAGGTTTTTAAAATTCAACATTAATCAACAACGTTCATGAAATCGCAGAAAGTGATCTGATCGGTGAGAAGAAGTCAGCTTCTTAACTGAAGTGAAACAATTTTTATTGCACATATAACATGTATTCTTGTGTTGACCGTGTAGTATTATTTTCATCAATAACATCCTGAATCCTCTTACGCTCCGGTGAAACAATGGGGATCTAACTCCATTCATGTGTGCGCTGGTGAAATAATCAATAAAGCACATTAAAATATATGTAATGATGAAATATCAGTAACTCTTCACTTAATTTTCTAATATCCTGTGAGACTTTGTATTGTTATTGGTATAACAAATAAGTTATTCTTCAATATTATTTATTTACAAGTGGGTTGCAAGACCCTAGATTTTAGGTTTCAATTTTAGGAATCATCTGCTAACTCTTTTTTTTTAGTCAAAAGAGTCCATTTTAACTAAAGATTACGCATGACTTGATGAAAAAAACCAAAAAACTTTTAATTCAGGGTTCTTTGAGTCTCATGCTCCAAATAGAGCTGTTTTTTAATCTGATTTAATCTGACTAACCTGATTTTACTGAAAAAGGTTTCTATGTGTTGGTACCATATTGTCCAAAATGAGT
Source organism: Cetoscarus ocellatus (assembly GCA_037902135.1). Lineage (NCBI taxonomy): Eukaryota > Metazoa > Chordata > Actinopteri > Labriformes > Labridae > Cetoscarus > Cetoscarus ocellatus. Next base: position 1,372,154 of record JBAMNC010001447.1, read on the forward strand.
CTGTTAAAGTTAACCCATCAGATATCCACGAAAATCCAATCTTCATGGACCCATAGCTGTTATCTACCCTCTGATATCATGTAATATCTCAGTCTTTTAACCTTGTGCACAAGTAAGCGCTCTCATTTTCTTTTTATTTCCCCTCCTTGTTTTCTTCAGAGCATTCAGAGGAAGTTTGGCTCAATCACACATGCATCTGTTTGCTTTCTCGGGGAAAGGCTCCAGCGAATGGGGAATCAGTTCCTCAGCTCGCTGGAGGTCATGACCTCCCGCTCCCAGTGCCCCACTGTACTGCTGGATGCTGAGACGGTGAGAGACTCCTGCATGGCCAGGAAAAGGTTTTTGTTTTTTGTAGGGGACAAACCAGACATGTGGGGAGAGATTTGGTTTATGAAATGAATCAAGCAATGCAGGGACTACAGCTCAAACCCTGGACCAGTGCCTTAGCTCTACCAGTGGTCCTCTGCAGTATTTCTAATATTGATGAGGCTTATCAGTAAGAACAAAAAGACTATAGGTTAAGGGTCTGCCTGCTTGAATGGAAACATTCTTATCAACAGTTGTGATTGCTGAACATTAAAATACACTGATCTCTGCAGAATCAAGATGCTCTGTCAAGGTCTTTAAAATGTGTTCAATAATGCACAGTATGACGTGGTAGAGCTTAATATTTTAAATCAGTTTTAGTTTCTTTACTTTTTGATCATTTCTTTATTGTTGTATTGACGCCCCTCATAGGCTGGACACACAGTGGATGATTTTCAGACCTACAGCCTTTTCAAAAACAGTGGAAACCACAGATTTCACTGAAACTTGTGTGATTTTATTGTAAAAGCAAAGATGAGGCTGAAAAATGTCCTGCACTTGTGTTTATGCCGTCATTCCGTAAGGCACAAATGTGTCAAGGTCTGGTTGGTTGTGCTCAATTTTGTTGACAGTTCTAGATCTGGAATAGTTAGAGATCACACATGGTTCATAATTCTGCTTGATCAGGGTCAGTAAAATACTGGTCCATGCACCTGTGGATGAGGTGGATAATCAGTTTGAAATCATCCTCAGCGTGGAATCGTCTTATGTGTAGCACGCCTTGTGACAATACCGACCAGTCCAGAGAGACTGAACATGGTTTGTTGTGTAACACAGAGCTGTTGTGGTACTGTAAGGTCTGCCTGATCCTCCTGAATGTGTGTGGGTCTGCTGTGGAGGTTTTCATGTCTCTCTCTGTGCCTCTGTCCTCGTGCTTTAATGTGTGTGCTGTCCTGTCTTGTTGTAGCTGGTCTCTTGTGGACTGTTGGAGACTCTGAAGTTTAGTGTGCTGGAGTTGCAGGAACACCTGGACACCTACAGCGCCAAGAGAGAGGCTGCAGAGCTGGTAAGACCCCACACTCCCCCCACCTTATGTGCCCCCCCCAGCAGACTGCATCACATCCTCTGTACAGCTTCAGGCCTGCAGCGGCTGCAGTTGGAGCTGCTGTGTCAGGAACGCTTTATTGAGGTAAGAGGGAGAGTGTCTCCATCAGCTGTGGTGCTGCAGAAGAAAAACACCCTCTGTGCCTGTAAAGCCTCGCTCGGCTGGACTTTGAGTAGATTTAGCTGCTGTTGGTGTCTGCATCACCAGTGCCCCCCTGCTGAGGGGATAAAAATAACCCTCAGTGCTCCTAAATCAGTTAGAGCGGGCTGGGCCGGGGGGGTGGGGGGTAAAGAGATGAGATTGCAGAGGGTTCTGGGATGCAGAGCACTAATTGAATGAGACAGCGATGGTCCCTGGTGGCCTAGATACTATCCCATACTGTGGAGCAGGCCTTCTTTAATTTGCTAAGTACAACACACTTATTAAATCTCCTCCTGTCCAGCCTTTATGATATACACACACAGATGAGGACCAATCTAAAGGAGAGGAAAAGCTTTTGTATCTCAGAATATATCCTTCATCCCTCTAATCGTTTCTGGTTCCTTTTTCTTATCTTTCACTCTCTCCTCTCCCTCCTTCTCTGTAGTGGCTGGAAAACTGCAGGAAAACATTTGGAGACAAAGACAGCAGCCAGCGACCAAACACCCATGCACAGGTAGGAAGAAACACAGGAGATGGCTGAGGAGGTGCTTCTTCACATGTCTGTATTTGAACTTTTCACAGCTCTGTCCTTAAATAGCTCTACAGCTGGTGGACATTTAATAGTTTTCTCTTGAGTCTTTAACACAAAATGAAAATGGTTGAAGATATGAGCACAAACGTTCAAACTGGTGTACAAACAGCAACAAAACGAAGCAGATTTGAGAGACGGTGTTTTACTCCACTTCAAGAAGAATAGAGATGTCCAAGAACTCCTACATGGAGTTCTGTTTTTCAGTGGGTAAGAATCGCGGGCAGACTCCTTCAACCTGTCTGGACATGTTTGGTTTCATAGCATTGCCATTCTTTGTTCTGTTAGACAGTGTGCAGGAGTGTTTCTACATGTATAAAATAATCATTTAAGTCCAACACAGCTTTAGATGGAAAAATGCCTTCGCTGCTTTTGGATTCTATTGATCAACAACATAAATGAGATTGTTGTGTGTCGAACATGCGTCCCCAATACCTGAAGAATCAGTTCAAAACTTAACTGGTGTGTAGGTTTAGTCAGCTTGGCCAAACTGTGCACCTCTATGTCAGTGAGCTAGTTGGTTCATTGGCTTTAAATAAAGACATGAGTAAATAAAACGAGAGTTACGAATGTAACTACAGTTCTATGAATCCCGAATGACCGCCAGAGGGTGGTGCTGAAAGCACTGAATGTTCCCTCCGCGCATGCGCAGTCCGAGTATGCGTACTAACAATGTCACCTGTGACCCCTGGATGACCCGAGAAAGGTAATAAGTTCCGGTATCACCAGAGGTTCGTTTCCTACAGAATCTTCTCGTGTGACCACAAGGATTCTGAGTGACAGAACGCTCTGGTGGTCATTCGGGATTCATAGAACCGTAGTTACATTCGTAACTCTCATTCTATTTCATCCCTGCTGACCGCCAGAGGGCGGTGCTGAAAGCACTGAATGACTTATCCCAGCTTAGTCACGAGGAATCCTAGCTACCAACCTCAATGAGAAGCCTCTGAAGACTGAAGGACCACACCAAGTGGATGGGGAGTGGCGACATTCATATTATAGAATCTGGAAAATGTGCCAGGTGATGTCCAAGAGGCAGCAGCACATATTTCCTCCAGGGGGACTCCCTTCAGGGCAGCCCAAGATGTAGACACACTCCTGGTAGAGTGAGAGCGCACACCTGTTGGTAGGGGGCGGTCTGACGCCTGATAAGAGTGCCGAATGACATCCAAGATCCAGTGGGACAGGCGCTGCTTGGAGAGAGCAGAGCCCTTGTTTGGGCCTCCATAACAAACAAAAAGCTGATCACACCTACGAATGCCTGCAGTAGCAGCAATATAACATCTCAGAGCCCTCACTGGGCACAAGAGTTCTGGTCTGTGTCCACCATCACCTGATGGAGGTTCATATCGTGCAAGCCTTATAGGCTGATTAAAATGTGAATTTGACAGCACTTTCAGATTAAAAGCAACATTTGGCCACAATGTGACGCCCATACCATCAGGGTGCCACTTCAGGCATGATGGGCTGATCGACAATGCGTGCAGCTCACTGACACATTTTGCCGAGGTAATGGCCAGCAAGAACGCAGTCTTACGCGATATCCACTGTGGCTCCGCTCTGTCCAGAGGCTCAAAGGGAGGCTGACACAAGCCATCCAACACTAAGTGTAGGTCCCATGCTGGGGCACGTGGAGCTCTAGGGGGGTGAAGTCTCAGAGCCCCCTTAAGAAATAAGGACACCAGATTGTGGCTCCCCACTGTGCCTTTGTCGACTCTGACATGTCGGGCTGATATTGCTGCCACATACACCTTTAGAGTGGATGGAGTTCGACCTTCATCCAAGAGTGACTGCAGAAACTCTAGAACCGTGGGAACTGGGCATAGCACTGGGTCCTCCCCGCGGTTGCCGCACCACTTTACAAACAATCTCCACCTATTGTCGTATTGTAGCCGAGTGGATGGCGCCCTGGCATTCAGAATGGTCCACCTGACAGGTTCCCCACAGCTGCTCAGCAGCGAGTCGGACCTTTCAGGAGCCAAACATATAAGCGGAGGCGGTGAGGATTGGGATGCCAAACCTGACCGCTTTGTTGGGATAACAGATCTTTCCTGTTGGGAAGACACCAAGGTTCGCTGCAACTGAGCTTGCGCAGTAGGGGGAACCATGTTCGAGCCGGCCAGAAGGGGGCCACCAGCAACAGCCTGTGGCCCTCCTGAAGGACTCTCTGAAGTGTTGGCCAAATCAGAGGAAGCGGTGGAAAGGCATAAAGGAGACCCTCTGGCCAAGGGTGCGCCAGTGCATCTTGGCCGAGAGGGCTGGTGGTTTCCCTCAGGGAAAACCAAAGGGGACAGTGGGTCGATTCCTCTGAGGCAAAGAGATCGACCCCTGCCCTGCTGACAAGACCCCAAATTGTGTGCACCACCTCTGGGTGGAGGCGCCACTCCCCTGGTGGAAGATTCTGGAGGGAGAGGGAGTCCGCAAGATGGTTCAGAGTCCCTGGCAGATACATGGCCCGCAGACTGGCTAGACGGGGGGCAGCCCACCTGAGAAGGCGCTGAGACACCTCTAGGAGCCGTGCTGACTTGGTGCCTCCCTGGTGGTTGATGTGGAAAACAGTCGAGATGTTGTCTGACCGTACCAGCACATGCCGTCCCCTGAGGTGTGGTAAAAAATGCTGGAGAGCCAGGTGCACTGCACGGAGTTCCAGCACATTGATGTGATCGGTGCCGTCTTGCACAGACCACAGTCCCCGAACTGTCCTGTGTTGCCAGACAGCCCCCCACCCTAAGAGGCTGGCATCTGTGGTGACAGTTTCGCGGCGGGCTGGGGCCACACCCAATGGAACGCCTCTTGACAGGAAGGCCTTGTCTCTCCAGGGGGCCAAGGCAAGGAGACACTGCCGTGACACTCTTAGCTTCCGGTGTTGATGCCACTTGGCGTCCAAATGGAAGCTGTTCAGCCACCTCTGCAGGGGGCGCAACGACAGCAGACCCAGCGGGACCACAGCCGTCATGGATGTCAGTTTGCCCAAAAGCCGCAGGAAAGTGACATATGGTAATAGTCTGCTCCCCTGGAAGAGTGTGAGGAGACGAAGAACATCGTCCACCCGGTGAGAGGATGGCTGAGCCCTCATGGTTGAGGTGTCCAAGGTCACCCCAATAAAGGTCGTCCTTTGGGTGGGGTCCAGACAAGACTTCTGGAAATTGACCCTGAGGCCCAATCGGGCCACATGGACAAGGAGCCTGGTGGTATCCTGGGCCACCTGGGCTTGTGATGGTGCACAGAGTAGCCAGTCGTCTAGATACGACGACACTTTCATGCCGCCTGACTGTAGGGGTGCAAGAGCCACTTTAACGCACCGAGAGAAGACCCTCGGGGAGAGGGAGAGCCCGAAAGGGAGAACTCGGAACTGCCAGTGGTGGCCTTTGTAAGCAAAACGAAGAAACCTCCTGTGTTGAGGTGCTATGGGAATGTGGAAGTAGGCATCTGCCAGATCGACAGACGTGAACCGTTCCCCCTGGGCGACAGTTCTTAGGACATCTGCCGTAGTCAGCATGTGGAATGGTAATACCTTCAAATATTGATTGAGTCCCCTCAGGTCCAGTATCAGCGATATCCACCAGTCTTCTTCGGCACGAGGAAATATATTGAATAGAAGCCTCTTGGGTGTACTAGAGGATCTACAGCCTCGATCGCCTTCTTTGCCAGGAGGGCAGACAGCTCCTGGTCCAAGGCCAAGGCCTTTGCCGGGTCGCTGATGACAGTTGCTTTGACCCGGCTGGAGACAGGGGGCCGGCGTCGGAACTGGAGCTTGTACCCATGGGTCAAGGTTGAGACCACCCAGGGGTCCGAAGCAATAGCAGCCCAGTAACTGAGCTGCTGGTGGGAAAAGTAACCGACGACCGGCCCCCAGGCCTCAGTCTCTGGCCCTCCGGCCCCTAGGGGCCCCGGAGGGACGGTGGGAAGGACCCGCAGCTCGGGGTTGAGTGGGTGGCAAGGGGGGGGGGAGGGCGCGAAAGTCCCTGGCTGATCTATGTGAGGGTCGCCGGGGACCATAACTCCCCATAGGATGAACATGTGGTGGAGGCCGAGGAACAGCAGAGGGGCCCCTAGGTCTACTCGGGGGTGCCATGCTCCTACTAAGGCCTGAAAGCTGCTGCCTGGTTTCACGAGCCCTCACGGTTCTCTCCAGTGCATCCACTGCAGCTGAACCGAAAAGCTCTCCTGGTTCCACAGGAACGCTTCGGAGTGTCCTCCTGGATGCCTCTGTCAGGGGGGACTGCGCCAGCCACACTTGGCGGTATGTCTGAACTAGCAATGACATCATGTGCCCAAGCTCTCTTGACATGAGCGCAAAAGCATGTAAAGCTGCGTCACTAAAGCTCACAGCAGAAGGGTCTACGCTGCTATCCTGCAAAGTAGCAGAGAGTGCGAACATAAGCATGCACCAGCATTATAGGTTCTTGTGAGAAGATCATCTGTTACTCGACATTGTTGTCGTGGGCATCTCACAGCTGGCTGGAGAGACTCCTCCGGGGACACAATGAGAGATGCTATGGCTGGCTCAACATCAGGCATCCGCTCCAGGCCGGCTCCAGCTGCATTATGCATGGCCGCCAGAGTCCGGCCATCTGCTGAAAGCCGGGAGAGAGCCCCAGTATCTCTCCAGCAAGCATGTAGTTCTCTCAGATAGTCCCCTGAAGGGGGAATAGAGAAAGCAGACGAGGGCCGCCTGCGTCGGAAGAAGGCACTCTCAGGAGCAGAGTGAGTCTGCTGTGGCAAATCCAGGTGCAGACGTCCCAAAGCTGTGCGCATGATAGTCTGCATCGAGCTATCCATTGTCTCACTTGACGAGCTCCGAACCGAGGATGGGGACCCCTGTTTTGAAATCATGGAGGCCTGGCCAACTTCATCATCCTGAAAGTGAGAGGCTGAAGCCGCCAGAGAAATAACATCGTCCTCTGGGGCAAGCACTGGCATAAGCGGGGTGGACAGCCCTGCTCCTTCTGTCGGAGTGGCAGGTTCACGTTCTTGCAGGAGGGACCTCATCTCAGCCAACTCTGCATATAATTGATCCACCTCTGAGGCAAGCCGCCGTTCAGCTTTGGCCTTCTTCTTGGAGGGGCCAGACGAAGTAGCAGACACACTGCGGCGCTTCGAGCGTCTTGGTTGGAAAGACGGCAGTTGTCCTTGGGGGGAGGGGTTATCCTCTCCAACAGGGGACACCTGCTCCAGTCTAGCGACCCTCAGGGCCTGAGGCATGTAGCTGCAGTTCATACATGGCTCATCAGATAAACCCTCTCTAAGGTGGTCAGGACCGAGGCACCTTGGGCAGAGGTCATGGCCATCACCAGCTTGAAGGGGAGCACCACAGGCAACACAACAGTGGGAGCCTTCCATTGTAAGTGGCTTAATAGCTCCCGACCGCAATAAGCTGAGGGAAGGGAGCGCGGACGCCGCCTAAACAGCAGATGCAAGTCACACAGCACCAATGGACCTCCCTGGAGGGGATGCGAACCCAGGTCCCCCGTGTCACGGGCGAATAACTTATCCACCACACTACAGATGCGTGGATACTTCTAATGTTATTATTGTAATAATTGTTTCTATGTTTTAATAAACTGCAGAACCGTAAGCTGGGAGAGGGGACGCGAACGCTGCCCTTACCAGCAAAGGCTGCGATATAGAATACAAAAAGTATCAACCAGTAATAATAAGACGGGGGAAGAGGGCGTGAACGCCGTCTAACCCAGCTGCGGGGAATTGTACACAAGGAGAGGCGAGAGTCTCCACAGCCCGGACGCTAACGCTAGGCTAACCGGGCTAACAACAGAGCTAGCGAACAGAGAGAGCACGCGTCCGCCACCCCGCAGGGCTTAAAAGGCAGGACAAAGAAAGGAAAGGGAGCGGGACGAAAACGCTGCCGTCACCGTACAAACTGAGGTATCCTAGTGATTCTTGGGGGAAGAGAGCGCGAACGCTGTCTACACCGACAAAATCACAACTTAAACACACTGGCATTAAACATGCTATTCACTTAATCAATGATTAAAGCTGCTTCAATAACCTTACCTTATGTCGGGCGAGGTCAGAGAGCCTTTAGACCACACGGGCCTCAAGCAAAGAGAGATGCCTTAGCGGCGTTAACAAACCTCCAAACAAAATAGAAGAAAATGGACCGCCGTCGCAGCCTTTGGAGGGCGAGTCTTCGCTGTTCCGACCAACACGGTCCCAAGGCTCCCAGCGACGGTTTATGAATCTGTATAGGCAATTCCTTTTTCTCAGTGTTGCTGTGTCCAGCGGTATGCGACCGGCACGCGAGAAGAAAATAGGAAACGAACCTCTGGTGATACCGGAACTTATTACCTTTCTCGGGTCATCCAGGGGTCACAGGTGACATTGTTGGTATGCATAATCGGACTGCGCATGCGCGAAGGGAACATTCAGTGCTTTCAGCACCGCCCTCTGGCGGTCAGCAGGGATGAAATAGAACTAGCCTTCAGGGATTGACAGCCTTTTCTCAGTTCAACCAAATGTCCTCAGGCAACATCGTTGTATTTAGCAATTTCTAAATGGTTTATTTTTTGGAACAGCTTTCAGCTAGAAAATTCAGACCGTATATTATTTTACTTTATTTGAGTCATACGTACATATCAATGAAAAAAACACAAGAAGTATTAAAGGGAATACTGGGGCAATAAAAACAGTTCAGATCATTAAGAATTAAGTTCAAATGTTAGAACAAATAAAACACAAACATTTGTTTGGTTAGACAGAGATAAAGAAACCAGTTAGCTTCTTTTGGAACCTCATTTTTACTTTACATAAACATGAAGGTTTCATCTCTGTCACCTTCTCTTTTCAATCAAGCTGTCACTGTCAACTTGATCAGCTAACATTATTTTTCAGGATGGCCTGAGCTGCTCAAGTGCAGCATGTTAACTGTTTTAAAGCCTTTAATACTGTTGTCTGTTAATAACTTGCAGCTCAAGCATGTTTGTTTCTGTGCTAGTTACCCATCTGCTCGCCCTGCCACTCACTGTCAATCACACACAGGTGATGAGAGAAAATGGGCAGGAGCCACTTTTCTCTTAAGTGAGAAGGACAGAAGAGTACAAGATCTGTTATAAATAAATCATTTAATGTTTAACACTGAAGGCGTCTCAATGTAGGGATGTCATGGTGACCAAATAAAATCTTAGGCCATTTTTTAAAGTCGACCTGCAGTTTCTCCACTTCTGAATCATCAGTCTTTGCATGTTCCCTCACTCCACATCCTTAAATTGGCGACCTTTTTGACTCAGCTTGCTGCACAAATCTGTGGATTTCACGCTTACAACTTCCCTCTGTTTTATTTCAGCTCAGTGAAATGGCTGTTATTTAATGTCCAGCACGTTCAGAGGGGTTTTCTCCTCGTTGTCCTGCTGTAGCCTCTTCCATGTTTCCTCTCTGTCGTCACTTGTGCAGTTTCCTACCCTCCTCAGAGTTAAGGTTAAACTGGGCTCTCATGTCTGAGTCTGAGCTCACTAATTCTTGGTCTTTCTCTCCTTCTGTTTTGTTTGTTGTTTTTTTATGTTTGTGACCTGCTCACCTTCTTGCTTAGCAAATGGAAAGACTAGCAGTAAGTGGTTCTCATATTCTGGACTCTCAATAATCTTCAGGATAAACACTGATCATCTCATTCCTCTCTGCGCTGCCATCACCATGCCCACCTTTGCATCCCTGTCTTTGCCGCCATCATGCAGCCCAGCTCGACCCTCCCTGATCATACTTTACCCATAATGCAGTGTATTTGTTTTCTGTTGCCACATCCAGCCGGGTGAATCCTTGTTTTAACAGCTTCAGATTAAAGGTGTCTTAATGATTTCAGAGGCAGTGCCGGTTTCAGTACAGGATGGGATAGAGATCATATGGGATTCAGGATTATGCTGGCTGCACCTGAATTTTATTTTTCCCTGAAATATTCCCTCCCAGACCCACACCATTCTCAGTTTGGTGGCGTCAACACAACTGTTTTCTGCCACCAGTGGGGTCAGAGCCACCTGCCTTAATATCAAACAGATTTTTATGGCTTCAGGGGCGTGGGTGCCTACCTCTGCTGCCAATGAGTACAAGCAGACCAGGAAACTGGTTGTGTTTCCTTTTTACCGTCCACAAAATGGCTGGTGCAACATAAACAACCATACTGTCTTCTTCATGATTGCTCTCACCTACTCATACTCCCTTTTCCCAGGAAAACCAAACCATGACCGTTAGCTGACAGTTTCACCGTCCTCCATATACTTTTCTGCTATCAAAGTCTCGCATGATCAAGCAAGATGTACATTGTTTGAGCCTTTACACAAACAGCTGTCCTTAGGAATTGTCAAGTGTGTGCACTAAAAAGATCAAAATGTTAAAAATCCATAAAAATTTGAAATTTCCCTGCATTCTAGGCCTTAGATTTGAAAATCATCTAGTGTGTTGCCATCTTTAGTTAACTTTCTTTTTGCATGTTTATTATCCCCATGATCTTGTTTTTCTCCCTTCTCATTTGGAATAACGTCTGTGTCAGTCAGGTGGCTGATCATGTTCTAATAAAGATCTCAGGACTAAAATTCTAGTCATAGACTCACCTCTCGCTCCAGAGCCAGCAGCCAGATGCTCTAGGTCATGTTAACTCTTTCATTACTCCCACATCTCTAACCCCGGATGCCCAGTCCTGTGTTGACTGGAGCAGTGTCAGTGTGGTCACTGTGTGTTTGTGTCTCTGTAGGAGCTGGAGTTGTGTCGCAGGCTCTATAAGCTGCACTTTCAGCTGCTGCTGCTCTTCCAGGCCTACTGTAAGCTCATCAGCAGGGTGGACACCATCAAGAAAGAAGCTGAGGTAAGGCTGCTTCGACATGAGCTGAATACGCTCTCAGATCTGTATTTTTGACATTGCTTTTAATCTCTGATCATCATGAGCTGTATCATTTTCACCATGTTTCCATTTCAGTTGTTTTGTATTTTAAAACATATTTTTAAGTCTATATTGATAAGATAAAGCAAATCTTCTCAGTGAGCTGATTAACAGATCAGTGTGACTTAGTGTTTATCACTATCATATTCAAGGAAATATGCAGTCCAAAAATTATGGACTTGTGCACTTTTTTTTGTGCCTCACAGAACCATTCATGTTCAAGCTTTTTCTCAATGTAAGGCTTGAAAGGAACATTGAACTGGCTTTAATTCAAGGATCAGTGACAAACAGAGGAGACAGCTTTGTGCTAAACAGGATTCACAGTTAACTATGAGCTATAAATACTCAGTCTTTTGTTTTTAAAATGGATTTTATCATGAATGCAAAGCAAGTACCGCCATCCACTTAATGACTGTCCCAGAAATGCTCTCAGAATAAAAGCCTGATGGGAAAATGACAATAGTCCAACCATGAAGGAAAACTGATCAAGCTTCTACTTCTAACACAAGGAGGGCCTCCCTATGACGGCTTCAGGCCTGAAAGGTCATGACAGACGTTGATCCATACTGCAGCTTACAGGGCGCCATCACACGCACTGCATTCATCCAGTCACCTCAGCGAAAGAGCTCTGAACTGAACTTGGTTCACGTGCTGATGAAATGACCACAGAGTGCCCCGTTCACTGCTGAACAGCCCCTCAGTCAATGTGGCTCATTCACTCTTTACCCGTTGGCCTGGAGGTACTGTCTTTGTGAACCATTAAGTGAAGAAGATTCTTCACTTAATCTTCAAGATTAAGTGAAGAAGCTCGGGGTGCATAAATGCCTGCTCAAGAAAGTATCGTTTATATTTTTAAGGAAAAGGAACTCTTGTAAAGTGAGAAGAACAGTGAAAATCACAAATCCTGAAAGGAACAGTAAGACCGACTGTTTCATATTAAACGGTGCATTTCCCTTTAGACTTGTTCACTGAGCTGTTTGACATTTTATTATAGTCAAATGAACAATCAAAGGAGGAGCAGTGTCCTAATTTCACATTAAAGGAGTAACATTAAGCTGCAGCCTTGCTAAAAGGACATGTGGTTGATGAAATTTAAATGCACAAACCTTTGTAATGATCAAAGATTTTTTTGTAACTTGGTGTCTGGTGATATATTAACATTAAAACTAAATATGTATCATACATGAAAATCTTGAATTCAACACCTTTGGATTAATTTCTCATATTGTTTATAGCCTGTAGTTTGGAAAAAGAACCAGAGATGTCGGTGCGTTCTGACTGTGCACCGTGCACTCTGGCTCTGACCTGGTGCAGGGTTTGATTCCCTCTCTGACTCCGTCCACTTTTTCCACTGTCAGTCAGTAAAGAGGCCAAGAAATCCTTTAAAGTATCAAAGCATAACTTAAATCTGAAATCCCTGAGTGAGTTAAAGTTCATTTAGGTACATCCCAGCTCCACGAGGTTCTTATCGGATCAGAGGGACATTATTGATCTGCACTGCTGTTCCTCCTCCACCCGGCGCTCAGCTTTATCATCAGTCAGATCAGGAGCAGCGAGGACGTAAGCCGGCTGCTCTCTCCCGCAGTAATATCGAGACACAGCGGCAGCCTCCATCTCTACATCTCCTCTGACGGAGAATCAAGAACTGACAAATGACATTATGCTGTAACAGACGGCTGTCTCACCGTGTCTTTGTCCACACGGCTCTCATTTCAAACTATGAGAGCTCAGACAAAAGGTTTCTGCTTTGAAACAGGTCCAGCTGGATGGATCTGTCCCCATGTTTTAGTGACAGGGGCAGCAGCTGAAGTAAATCATGTTTCTGAGGGTCCTAATTATGGGATGCATGCATTCGTCTGTTTCTAAGGTGACCAACATGTCTGAAGAACTCAGCATCCTGGAGGGCTGTCTGAAGGAGGCAGAAGCAGGAAATGATGCACAGGAGGACGTGTGCATGTCAGACACAGTGCAGACGAACACGGAGACGGCGATTCAATCACTGATAGAGAGTCTGAGAGGCAGAGAGTTCAGCTCTGCTCTCTTTCAGGTCAAAATCTTCAGGTAAGACTCAGCTCAACACTCATCTTAGTTATCTGGACCAGGTTATGAAAACACTCTGCAGTTAGGATGGTTCATTTCAGCCTCAGCGCTTTCATTTTAGCTCCATCGTGAGTGTGTGGATTTGAATCCTGCCTACAGTCAGGCAGTATTTTCTGAGTTAGGATGGATACGCCTGACTCAGATCAAACCTTGTTAGGCCAATAGGAACCCAGGGGTGTCCAAACCTTTTTTCTTCAAGGGTCACACAGTGAAAAATACAAGTGTGACCGGGCCGCTTTGCTATGCCTCGCCCTTAATGTATGAAACTGAAGGATTTCAGGGTGGCCAATCAGACACAGAGCAAACTGCAAAAGCCACTAAAATATGAACGACTGTTGGACCGTGAAGACGGTTTTAGCAGTTAACCCCTCATACTGGACCTGGAGGTGCAGCCCTCACCAGCATGATCAGATCCCATTGGTTGATCAGTCAAGTGGAAGAGTCCGGACATGAGCCAGATCTAGTTTTGCCTTTTTCATTTGCCTAGGGCTGATTAAAACAGGCCCCGGGCCATAGTTTGGACACCCTTATGTTTGTCAAAGGACAAAGATGGGCCACATCGACTGCTAAGTTTGACGGATCAATCTTATAGTCAGTGCCATGGGAAGTTATGATAAAAAAGCAAATAAAGACTTTTTTTAATGTGATGAAAAGAGAAACTATGAACTACTTAGAATATTTTGACTTTGGTATTTTTAAGCGCATAATGCTTTAAAGAAACAGTAACAAAGTTATTGATCACACTGGTGTGTACAGGTAAACCAGGTGCCTCAGAGCTGACACAGGCTGGTGGTTCGTGTAGTTCAGGTTTGGATCCAAGTTCCTCGGGTTCTTTGTGTATCTTTTATGTATTATCTTTTCTACATGTATTGTAACTAAGGTTGGACATGTTGAGAATTGCCTTCTCAGTGTTTGTGGATATATTTTAAATTAGTCACTCAGATATGGATTCACAAAAACCTGCTTCACTAAATGATCACAGAGCAAAAACCTTCTCCTGGGTTGTTTGATTATTGAAGCTATATTCAAAAATACAGATTTGAAAAGAAAAGTGATCATCTGAGATTTTTAAGAGAAACTTCCAGTGAACAGGAAAACAAATTAATCTCTCCATGTTGGATACACAGAGCTTAACAAATGAAATAGACCACCTGTCATAAAAACCAAAACACAGGTATTTCAGAAGTCTTTAAGAAATGTGTTTGAAACACGTTACATTTTCACACATTTTAAACATTAATGAGGAATTTCAAACTGAATTCACCTTCTTATCCACAAATCTGAGCCTTACTCTTCTTCTCTGAGACATCAAAAAGTTAATCAAGCAGATAACAGAGACTGAACCACTGAAACAGATTTATCTGTTCAGGAATGAATTATTTAACCATAATCTGACATCTCAATCAAAACATAATAATGACCTTTACTGTTATTTCAGGTTTTTCTATACTTGTAGATTCATGGATAACAATGTTAATTCTATAAAAATATCATTTCACTGAAAGAGCTTCCACATGCTACTTGTATTAACCATTGTGGACACAGAAGAAATGATTTTGGTCATTTCCAACACAGCTAATTTAGTGCAGCTGTGGCATAAACATCCAACCTGCCCACATGTGTGGAGAGGGTCCTGACACTCAAGATGAAAAGTATGAACCCAAGTTGAGGCAAAATACCATTTTAAGGCTAACAGCTCATGAATGTAAGGATAAATAAGTTTGTAAAAACATTACGACGATGTTTTCAGTACTCAACCCTCTGCAGGTGTATCCTTGAGCTGAATCAGAAGTGCCTCTGAGACCTTGACTGTTAGCATGCTGACATATTTGAGAACACTTCGGACTTTTGAGAACCATCTCCCCCTCATGTTGACTTTGTCGTCATTTCCTCGGCTCCTGGACAACTTGATTTAATAATTTGAACTGTTGAATTCTAAATAGAGTGTAAATAGACTTCCTCTCAGCAGCTCGGCTCTGTTCTAAATAATAATAATAATAATAAATTATTTATAATAATAAACTAGCAAATACTCATCAGAAGCTCTGTGGGCTGTGTCCTGTGACCTGGATCCTGAGTGGAGGAGAGGCGATGCTCGGTGGTTGATTAGCTGCTGTGAGCCATGTTCTGTTTTTGAGCCAAACTAATCAGGAAAGAGTGAGACACATCCAAGGACAAGTTTGGGCGTCCCTGTCCACACTGACCTGTCCGTCCTTCACCCGCAGGTCCTTGTGGCCCAATGATATCTTCGGGAACGAGACGGACGACGCCGTCCAGACACTCCTGCACATTTACTTCCGTCATCAGACGCTGGGTCAGACGGGCTGCCTGGCAGTGGTCGGCCCAAGCAGGGATCTGTCCCAGGCCAGCACCCGCCTCATGGAGCTCAACCTGCAGATCCGAGAGGCTCTGAGTCAGGCTCAGGCCTGCCACACCCACAACACCATGGTCAGCACAGGACTGTGAGGCTGCAGACTGGACTAGACTGGACATTAACACCCCCCCCGCTCCAGGGAGGAGGGTCTGAGAGAGACTCCACCTATAAGGGCTAAAAGGATGTTTGGGAATAGCTGTGACTCTAAATATATATTATCACATGTATGAATGCTTCAAACTAACATTTCCCAGACAAAGCCAACCTGCAAAATTCAGCTGCAATAAGTCATGTGGTGGTGTGTTTGGAGAAGAGTGAGCGAGGACGCAGTGAGTTTTTTTCCCTCCTTTTGTATTTAAATTTTTGTTTTTGCTGGATCAGACCTGATTGGTCCATTGCACAGAGCGGTGGTCTCCTCTGGTCCAGGGCTGGGTGGTGTTACACTCAGCCCTCCTCTGATGTGTGAGGATGCACCGACAAAGATTCATGAGCAAACACAGGAACAAAAATCTGGTTTGAAAAAGGTTTTGAAAAGCATGCTTGGAAGAGAGAGGCCCTGCAAGAATATTTTTTTGAGAAATGTATTTTTTATCAGAGCTAACATCCTAGGTTGTAAATGTTAGGATATTTAATGTGTAATTGTAACCCTGTGGAAAGCTTCAGGGAGTGTAAAAAGAGAAATATATATCTGTTTATTGATCTGCTTTGAAAGGAGAGTCTCCCTCAACGGATTGTCACGCAAATCTCACTCTTTAACCAAATAAGTAGCTGCCTTTAGCCTGTGTGATCGGTGTACTGGATATTCTGGTACACACGCTCCAACACAAATGCATAGAGCTGCACACAAGTGCAGACTGGCTACAAGTCATTATGGAAACATAACTTATTTTACTCTGTATATATTTTAGACATGTATAGTGTAAACCAGTATTTTTCCCTTGTACTTTTGTGTAATGCACTGTTCATCCGGATAGGATGTCTGTAAAAAGCTAACGATGAGAGAAAGCCACGACCACAGCTGAGTCTTTAATGATCCACTCCACCTTTTTTCATCCAATCACACAAACTCAACAGTTTTCCAAAGGCTCCTCGGCTGGAGCCAGAACAGGATTCAGGATCATTTGGGACAAGCCGCCAGTCCGACAGAGGTCTGGTGATGGCATGAGAGATCTGATGAGGCCTGAAAGAGTCCAGCCGGGTCATATGCATTCCTTCTGTCCACTGTGATCTTCTTGTTTGTCTTCATCAGCTGGGCGTAAATGAAGGGGAGCGTGAGGTCCATGTTTGTTTCCTCTTTCATGAAGGCTCTGCCCTGTGGGACGAGAGCCTTCATCTGAACGCTCTCTGGAGACTTGTCCTGGCACATCCTAACAGTCACTGTACTCATTCCTCAGAGAGCTTTTTTTCCTGCTTGTCTGGTACATTTGAATGCTGTTCTTAATTATTTAATGAATATATTATTTACCTGGAAGATGTTTTAATGTAGAGGTGCATTGTACATTTTTTTGTTCACTCACATACCAGCCTTCTCTTCGGATAAATAAAATCCTAATCATACAGAACAAGCTCTTCTCTCATGTTGCTTTCATTTCAGTGAGTTCATCAAAACAAGAATTTCACATAATATTTAAGTTTCAGAGAATTTCAAGTAGAATCAGCATTAATTTGTCATAATTACAAAGACAAATGGAAGCTTAAAGGGCCTCAGCTGTAAAAAGGGTCAAAGTAGATTCCAGTTTTTTACTTTGAACAAGTCAAACCAAAAATGAGTTTTGTAAGAAGCACAGATAACATGATTTTATAACCATTTTATTGCCTTGCTGTTTCATACAGCTAACAGGTTATGCATCTCAAATGCACATCTCTCTTTCTGTAACTTGCTTCAAAAAAGGACAAACCTTTTCATACTCATTATTCATAAAGTCACCATTTCAAGGTTGTTTATGAGTGCAGAAGTCACATAATCTTTTTGCCCTTTAAATGTGGAGTTTTTTTCATGATGAGAGTTCTGGTCGAACAAGACAAAAAGTACACAGCATCTGGACCCTGTCCTGTGAACAGCGACCCGGAGCTGCCTGAGATGTCACTGACATCCTACCATTGTTACATCACAAGTTCACATCCATTGGCTCGGTGTAGTGAGCTCTGACTTCTGCCCAATCCCAGTCTCCACCCGGAAGCCTCGGCCTCAGGTGTAGAGTCCAGGAGGGCTTGACTTTGAGAAAAATGTGTATTACTAGAAAGCACTCGGAGAGTGTAGACCTCCGCCAAGCGCCACAGTTCCCCCTATTTGTCATTTGCACCATAAATATTAGTCCCACATTTATTTTGACTACATTTTCAGATTCCTTGACCATGAAAACATGGCAACTGAATTCATAATGATATCAGTTCAGCAGTTAGTCACGAACATCGCATTTTCCGTAATGGCGGTTTTCTTCTGGATCTAGCTCCCTAGCTTTTGAAGATACAGCAAATCCGTTGGCATATTCCAGATTCCTCAATGCCTTGGCTGCAATGGTGTTTGTTGTGTGTTTATAGCTTCATTTGTTCTCTTCCTATGATGAAAATTCCAAAGGTCCCCTATTTTTTCATATTCTTGATCATAGTATCCAGAATTATTCCTTTATCCGAATCAGTCTTTGATATACTTTAGAGCATGTTAGAGACTTGTCCTGTATCTTTTTCCCAAGTGCCCTGACCATTATTTGTGGAGTTATATGCAGAAATGTCGAAAATGGCCCTATCTCCCAATGTTAAAGATTCCTTTAAAAAATTCCTGGATCCAGACGGAGATCCGGATCGCTTCCAAAATCTAATTATTTGTTCCTTATCCCAATCCGGACATTCCCTGAAAATTTCATCAATATCCGTCCATAACTTTTTGAGTAATGTTGCTAACTAACTAACTGACAAACAAACCCTCCCAAAAACATAACCTCCTTGGCAGAGGTAACAAGACATCCCATAGAAAGACTAAACAATGAGGAAAATGCTGAAGGATAAAAGAATGTTTATTGGTCATTATACGGTATTTATTTAGAAAATAAACTAACCTTCAGACATGGAGGAGTGCAGATGGTGCATTAATCTCAGCCTGAGTGAAGAAGCTGCTCTGTGAACAGGAGGAGCCTGAGCACACAGCCCTGGGGAGCTCCAGTGTTGTGTACCCAATATGGGAGTATTGTGTTTCTTTATCAAATATTTAGATATGGCACATTATGGACACTTCTGTCTGAAATAACTGAATGGTGGTCACTACAGGTGACTAAAGTAATAGTCTGCAATCATAAATGCTCAGCAGTTTTTTTAAATATGTGTGTGTAGATATATATACACACACACTCATTCATCATTAGTACAAACTAACCTCAGTTTTTCAGTCTCTACTGAACCACCACATCAACCAGCAGGACAGTCTGCAGTATGAGGACTTTAGCAAAGTGCATCATTTGCTGCTGAAAAGTCCACATTGGGGCCCTTGTGCACTTCACAGGTGCAGCAGGTAGTGCACGTGCCTCACAGTAAGGTTGCTTGTTTGATCCTGTGTCGGTCAGGGCCTCTGTGTGACTTCCTCTGATGGACCAAAAGCCTGCTCACTGGTGACTCTTCAGGTGTGAGCGTTTGTCTGTGGCGCTGCGATCAGCTGGTGAGCCCCGCCTGGACTTCACAGTGGATCAACACGATCCAGATCTTCAGTTTGGGACAGAGCCTGAAGCATGAAGAGCCATCGACCCATAACAACAGATATGAGTGTTAAAATGACAGAAACAGCACAGCTCTTATTACCAAAGTGTTGTTGTGCTTTAGTGCTGTATGGACTTTTGTATTTTGCTTCTGTGGAGTCCAGGTTGAATATTTCAGTTAACTCCGGCAGAAAAATAAGTTTTTCCACAGAATCATGACACACAGATTGTTATTTGACAAACATAAACCTCTAAACTTCTAAGTTCCTTATTCCCAATAAATTACTTTAGTGATTGCTGGTATTGAAACTTTCCGTATGAAAGTAGAAGCACATTAAGTTAAACGTTACTCCATCAAAATGTCTCAGCCTTCATCAAGGCATATCGAGTAATTCTACATCTTTGAAAGTTAAATGGAGGCCTGATTGGTTAATGCACTGAGCAGTTAGAAAGTGGACCAATTAAGCACCATGTATTTTTTACCATAGACAGAAATTCAGTTCACTTAAACCACACATTGGTAACACTTCCTGCAGCTTCACTGATGACAAAAAAAAGACTTAATTCTTACTCAGAGTGCCATTTATTACATCTTTAGGAGTGACGTGTTCATTTCATCAACACAAAACAAGCGGGAAATAAAGTTTGTTACACTGATCATCTTTTTGCCATTAATGTTCGTGAATATTGTAGTTCTGGGTTTGAGGTCAGGACTGATGTGTTGCAGGTTAAAGGTCAGTCAAGTCGCCTTTTAGATGATGTATTTGAAGCTGAAGGTGCTGTCACAGGAGAGACGCTTCCCTTTGCATCTGCCGCACAAATCCTGTCTGTGGGGCCGTTTGGGGTCGACGTGGCGAGATGTCATTGCGCAGGAACAGCGAGCTTTGTTACAAGTCTGAGATATGGGAGGAAAAAAAAAAAAAAAAAAAATCTAGATTAGCAGGACTCACTGCTCAAAAGACTCTTCAGTCTCTGATCAGCATTCACTGACTGTGCAGTTTAATCTGGATTTCCAAGCACAGTGAATACAAAAAACACAAAGTTCAACAATGAAGACAAACCAAGACTTTTTACACAAAGAGCCGTTTGACAGGCAGAAAATATATTACACAGAACCACAAAAGAAATATAATCAACATGACAGACACTTGCTTCGCTCCTTTTCCCGACCAGCTCCTTCATTTTGTGCTCCAACTCTGCTCTGGCACTAACTGCAGGTTAGACTGCTCCAGGAGGCACATTCACATGTATCAATGGTCCTTCTCTCAGCAGTGTCTGCAGGGGACACCAGTCCAGCCCGAGCTCCTTAGCGTGGAACAAGGAGACTTGGCAGAGTTCTCAAAAATGGCCTCCACTGGGGTGCATGTCTAACCAAACCATCGCACAGTTGCATGAGGGCCTGATGGGCCTCGAAGGACCTATAATAGGCTGCAGAACCATTTTCAGTGGGTCCCAGATGTGTGCCTGGAGAAAACAGCTTTGTGGTGAAAACCTCTAATATGTTGAGTATGGGACCATCAGTAGGACACTTGATCCTACAGTTCTGCTGTGGGGACATGTTTTGCTTATTTCAGCCCACTATGACCCTCACTGAACTGCCATGTACCTTTGTACAGTTTTTGTGATACTATGTTTTCTGTTCAGTATTCAGTAAATAAATGAAATTTCCACATCATAGCTTGTGAATGTCATTAAGAACATGAGGAGTCCTGATGAGCCCGTGCCCACAGCCAAAACATCAGAATTCCCCTTCGATCAAAAGTCTGGAAACACCAAATCATCTCATCTGCACATCTGGGTGTGACCATGACTCTTTCTGCAGTTAGCGATGAAGACACACAGACCAAAAACCACCAAATCAAACACTCAGGAGCCACAATCCTTCCACTGGGTCTCTTTTGCTCCTGCTGTCACTTATTTGAACTAAAATTTAATAAGCACTTGTTCTTCATAAATGGGATTCCTGCAGTTAAACTACTGTGACATTTAATGTTTCCTTCTTTTAACCAGTTTCTAAAAACCACAGGGCAGGCTGGAACGTGCTTACATGGCATGTGATGTCCTCAACACGGTATGGGTTGAATTCTTTTTGGCATTTTCTACAGTACTGTTTGAAGTATACCTGCAACACAATAAACTTTAGTTAGTGTTATTGTACATTTTTTAAATGAAAAGTTGATTTTAAGATGAATTAAGGAGGAACTTGATTCTTCTACAATGTAACTGCTTCATTATTTACTGCAGTTTCTGGCAAACTAAGTTGTGGTTTGCCTCACCAAAACTTCAATATAGGAAAATAAAATGCTCACCTTGTTGGTTCCCTGAACACACCACACATAGGCGCTCTCCCATCGTAAATTACACTCTCTGCAGTGATAATAGCCGTACTTCTGTTCCAGAAACTGAAACAATAATGTAGTCAATAGTGGGAAATTCAACCCAGATTCTATTTTTTGCACAATTTACATAACAAAAAAAAAATCTGCAAAATGCCATTAATACTCCCAACCATTCCATATAAACTTCCAAAAATTCCAGTTAAAATTTTACTAACTTTACAGAGACCCTGGAAAACTTCAAAGATTTAATCATTAACCAAACTGCAATAAAGCCCTAAAATTTCCAATATATTTTGCAGTTTGAAAATAAATTCTAATTTGCTTTATAAAAATCATCCTGAAAGTTCTTAAAATTCACAAGTTTGAAATAGTTAACTTTTAAAAATTTGGTAAAGTTCCTGAAATACTAACAGAACTCTCCAGACAGAAATGAGATGTTCACCCTTAAAAACGGCCCAAAATGACATATATGAAAATCATTCATCATGAAAAGATTGTACAAAAAAAAAATCCTGATATTCCCTAAAGATTTTATCCAAGAAACAAAACGACTTTGAAAATTTTAAAAAAGGTTTACACAACTGATTTTCCTGGGTATTTCCAAATAACTTATAATTCCCCCAAATATTTCCAAATACCCTGATAACGCCCCAAATATTTCCAAACAAAATACCATGATTTATATTATAATATAATATATAATATAATATATATAATGCCCACATATGTCAAAGAAATAATATCCTGATGCTTTCAGGTCATATTTTCCCTAAACTCTCACACAAAGAAAACTGATACCTCCTTTAATTTCGACAGTTCCCCTCGTGTTCCAGATATTTCCCTAAAGTATATCCACACAAAAAAAAATTCGTCTTCTAAAGTTCTAGTTTGTCGACTTAGAAACTTCACAATGAAATCAAACTGCTGATCCTTTGGTCGGAACCCCTCCTGGAGAGACTCACCTGAAAGCGCACGCGCGCCTTGCCCTTTGACCCCTCTGTAGCTGGAGTCTGGTGCACCCGTTTGCCCTTTGACTTTTTCCGTTGTTCGGGGACCCTCCCGGTCTCGCCCTCCTCCCCTGCCCGGCTCTCCTCGCTCCTCCCCCCGGGGTCCTGCGGTGGACCCCCGGGCGGCTCCCCGGGCGGGTCCCCGGCGTCCTCCTCCTCATCGGAACCTTCTTTCGTCGAGTGGTTGTTTTCATCCACCAGGAATGAGGTGACGCTCCTGAAGGCGATGGGCGAGTACACAGCGAGGGTCCGCGGGTATCTCACCCCGCCCGCTGCGGTAGGGCTCCCGGGGGAGAGCTGCTCCTCGGCCCGCCGGCTGCGGCCGGAGCCCCGCTTCGCAGAGAGGAGGGTCCGCGGGCCGAGGGAACACTGCACCGAGGCGTCCCTCCGCGGGTTCACCTGCACGGCCACGTCCTTGGTGTTGGCCTTCCGGAGCCGGGGGGTCAGCTTGGGGTTGATCTGTGACAGGATGGATTTGAGCTGCGCGCGCTGCAGGTTGTTGAAGGTCTCCGAAGAGTCTCCATGAGACAGGTAAGTCCTGTACTTCCATCCGGGGTCTTTGGTCCGCGGGTACCTGCCCACGTAAGGGCTGTAAGGTGAGTAGAAATAACTGTCGATCTGTTCGTCGCCATACGTTGCCATTTTTTCAACCAACCACCTCACAGGTGTAGCTGTTTAAGTAGACTGACAGCATGCGCGTGCGTGCGTCATTAGGCGTGATTATGATCAGGTGTGGGCAGAGACGGTCTGGACCCCCCCCCCCCCCCCCCCCCCCATGGCAGGTAGAGCCAAAATAACAGACACGTGACAGCGCTGTTCACTTCAGTCTCCTCCATCTTTATTCTTTTGATATATTTGTTTATAATGTTGCTCAGTTAGTTCATGGCACACAGATAAAGACTGGCACAGGGATGGATATTTCTGATGTCTCAAGTTTTCACACAGTCACTTCATTCTGTCATTTAATCAACATCCACAATCACCAGTTTGGGATCAACTTTTGTTGACGCTTGATTTTTAAAACAAAAACAGAAGTTTCTGTTTTTGTACTTTTTTGTACCATGGATCAGGTAATCTGGCCTGTTTGAAGTTATTTAGAAACAACTTTTTTGACTAACTTTTATTCATTCATTTGACCTTTTTAATGTTGGCCTTAGATAAGGTAGAAATTCATAATCTTTATGAATCTATTGAATGATCACATTATCAAAATGCAACAAAAAACAATATGAGGCTTTTAATCTGATTGGTTGGTGACTAATCACAGCAAACAAAGGGTCACTTACATAATCTTTTTAAACATGTAATGATTTAATGTTAACACTGAGTACTATTTGAGAATTTGACACTCAAGATTTGTTTAAAAGAACAGGTTAAAATCATTCACACACTGACAATAAAACTCAACGAGTGTGCAAAAACATCCAGATCTCTCCCTTTTTATTTTGGAGAGAAAGTGTTTGTCTCTGATCATTGTAGCAGTGGGTGAAATTTTGTATTGGGATTTAATAACTGAAGCAGTTATAGGGGGATGTAGGAAAATATCGATACCCCAATATATCGCAATATTTTGTGGGTTACTGATGTTTTGAGTCAATATTGTGACATTTGATTATTTAATGATTTATATAGACCATGCGTTGCCATTTGATCCTGAAACACTCTGACTGTTGGCAGGAGAAAATGATGCTTTAAAAAAAGTCAAAACAGTTTGATGTTTTCTGTCCTGTGTGCAAAAGGAGGCCCTGATTTTTCTCTGGTTTGTTTTAACAGGTTAAAAACAAAAGAGAGACCTTTGTCTGAGATGATAACAATGGGATAAATCCTCCACAGACAGATGGAGTAGATCTCATGACACGTTTAACCTGGCTCAGGATTTCTCTTTTTCTTCAACGGTTTTTAGGACTTTGGCAGAAACAGAGATCATCATCCATGTGGTTCTCTGCTATAACAGCTGATACGTTTGATTTCTAAGATAATTCATGAATCTCAATCCCAGACTCAGGGCTTAAAAGAAGCATCAACACATGCAGACATATTTGGTATCAGAGACAACCCACAGTCCTTTAACAAGTTTGTTTTCCTTCTGTTTCCTTCAAATGCACATTGATGACAGAATCAGGATGAAAAGCTGATCCATGATAACCTCTTCATGTCCTGGCATATACAAACATATACTGTGTAAAGTAAAGTGGCCCGCAGTACAGTCGGGTAAATTAGCCACAAGCTAAAGGGCTAGGGCGCCTCTTTGACAGCTTTCTGGACCTCTAAACAGCTTCCAAAGGAACAGTGGTTTAGAGCTTCAGTTTCACAGACTATGTCATTTTCTCACAGATTTTTATCCTATTTTTTGTCTTCCCGTGCTGCTGGTCCTGCCGAGGAAGTCAACTCCATTTAAAACAAAATCTGAGCAGGCAGGATGTTCAGCCTCTTAGCTGACTAACCAGCTGAAAAAACAAGCTAATAAAGCAGCACTTCCTCTTTGACAGCTTTTCACCCTCAGGTTCATCGCTAAATGAAATGACCTTGAATTTAGCAATGACCCTCACTGGTTACTAGTTACATGAAAAGGCCCCTAAGCTTATGGATAATTTGCTCATGGCTTCTCTGTCCAGAGAAAGCTGTGATCTACAAGCCTCAAACCAGACAGACAGACAGACAGACAGACAAGACGGACAGATCTGATGTTAAGGTTTGACGGGTCCAGTTTAAATATTCCCCATAAATGTGATGAAGCTCCTCTTTTAGCAGTCATAAAGCTCCATGCTTCTTTTAAATAGATTCTGATTTTTACAGGTCTTAGTCTGTTCAATATCTGCAGATTATACAGGGGTGGGATCAGGAGGGCAGGGGTCCAGCATGATGGTGTTGGGGTCGCTCACAGTCACAGCTCCGTATGAAGTGTCAAAGTCCTCGTCCTCAAACCTCTGATACGTTATATCTGTGTCCTCCCCGTCCCTCGTGGGCTCCGGCTTGTGCAGGACGTTCTTCCTGTACATCCTGTAGGCCAGGATGAATATTCCAGCCTCTGCAGCTTGGAACAGAGCGTAGAGCAGAGGGAACATGTACATGCCCCCCATCAGCTGAGGAGGGAAGGCTAACTTCAGGATGGCCGTGCACAGCTGAACGTTCTGACATCCCGTTTCCAGAGAGACGGCCCTGCGGCTGTTCGGCGGCAGGTCGAAGAGGACGGCCAGGCCGTAACCTGCCGCGTAACCACAGAGAGGCATCAGGATGGCCACCACGTAGACGGAGGGAGGGATGGTGGATAGGAGCTCAGGACCCAGCATCGCTCCAGTGAGGATGAAGAGGAGAACGAGGGTGATCAGCAGAGACCACAGAGACGCCTGTGGGGAGAACACAACGCTGCCTCAGAGAGAGCTATCTCCAGCTTTGGTTAAAGTCCTTCTTACATGTTCGACTGTTGCATGTCAGGTTTGACATCTATCTGACCGTGATTCAGAGTTCCTTCTGGATTCTAAGAGAAATTCAGAAGGTCATTGGTCACACTGGGGCCAATCAGATTATTAACTAATGACTTTACGTGGTTATTTGGTAACAAAAGTATGTGGAGAAAATTCTTCATTATTAAATGACATGATTTCTGTTTGCAGAAATGTGTTTGATTTTCTCAAAATGCCTGAAGAAAAATTCCCTCTTCTGCTCTGTTCCATTCCTGTAATTAGGAACATTTTAATGTCATTTAATGTTTGAAAGTTTCACAGTGGGTTAAACAGTTAAAGCATTTTCTTTCATTCTAATTATCTAATATCTACTCTTCGGGGGTCATGGGGGACTGGAGACTGTCCCAGCTGATATTGAGGGGTGGGGACCCTGAACCAGCTTAGACACACTAAGATACTTTTCCATCATAGTTAACCTGGGGAATATGGATTTTTTTTTTAATAAATATGGATTTCATTTTTTCAAGTGGACTGAAAGTGTTCAGGACACCCTTTAAGAGCTCCACATTGGCTCTGGTTTGTTCAAAACAAAATGCTGTCAGTATTTCTCAACCTAAACTATCCTGAAATGCAGATTTCTCACAGAAACTCTTTTCCTCTGAGGATAACTCTCATTTTTTATGGGGAGAAGTGGATTTTGAGCCTTAGCACTGCAGATCAGAGTGCTCCGTTACTTATTTGTCTGCTCTCTTGTCACCGATGTGTCCCTCCCTGAAGTGATGCTTTTATCAGAAATGAGGAGGAGGAGCTCTGCTGGTCACTGAGACTCTGATGTCACTTCTACTGTGGTCAGCAATCGTGACAGGCAAACCAAATTAGACACTGCTCCTGGTCTAAACCACAAACATGCCATAAGTCAGTTGGAAACTTGTATTTTCTCTTAATTTACCTTCAGCACAATGTCAGCCACGCGCGAGTATCGGTACCTCAGCATCACTCCTAAACCAATGGGGATGAGGGTGCTGCAGAGGGTCAGGATGATGGCACCAAAGGGCATGAGGTTCACCACAGGGGTGTTGATCCAGGCCCGGCTGTATATCCACAGACACAGAGGCATGAGCACGAGCGCCAGGAGGGTGGAGGAGATGGTCATGATGATGCTGAGGAGAGGAAAGGAGAACGTTAGATTATGGTCGGATGTGTGTGTGTCGGATTTTGACACACACATCTCATTAACTCAAAAAGAATTATTGTTAAGAACTGCGTAAATGTTTTTTTTCGTGCGTAAAGTTTGCCAAGCCTCCTCTTAATTCAGTGCGTAATTTGGTGATCGTACAGCCTGTTGAGCTTTAAATTTCAGTTTTTTTCAAGAATGACCAGAGTATATACCTCAGATTCATCTCTCCGTGCACCAGCAGAGACATGATGTTTGATAAGTTTCCTCCCGGGCAGCAGCCGCACAGAAGCACAGCCATCGCCGCCACATCATCCAGAGAGAAGGCTAAAGCCAGCAGGAAGGCCACCAGAGGCATGAAGACGAACTGACACACCAGAGCCAGCAGCACCCCGATGGGTCTGCGGATGTGTTCCCCGAGCTGGCTCACCTCCACCGTGCAGCCCAGCCCGAGCATCGTGAAGCACAGAACGAGCCCCACGAACACGTTGATGCCATGACTGAGCGGGGAATCCCAGAAGGCGGGCACCAGGTGAGGGGACTCCGTCAGCGGGGCCACCATGAACCCGGCTCCTGTCCCGAGTGCGCTGTTCTCAAGGAAGAAGGCACCGCTGCGCAGTAACCCAGCCATGGCAGGGTCCTCAGAGCCCTCCGTCTCCTTCAGAGTGTCCGTCCAAAGAAAGTCCATCAGTCCAGCGTCACCGCCCCTGAGGCTGGGGGTGTCCAGGCGCAACAGGAGGACAGAGGCTCGTGCGTAAAACGCTCCTCTAATAAGAAGCTGCAGCGGGTTTGGTGGGCAGAGGCTGTGATGGTGCCATGGTGGTCTTAAAGAGATGCTCTCAGGGACTCTGGTGCTCTCTGACAGGCAAACATCGCTGCAGGGAGTCTGCGCTCGGTCTGAAGCCTCGCTGAGCGCGTGAGCCAATCAATAACGGCCAGGCTGCCCTTTAATGGCGCGCTCCTCTCCATATAAGGCGAAATATCAATGAAATATGACATCGACAGTTTTCTATTTGTGAAATGAAACTCAGCTCTAATGTTTTCTGTGAGTCATAACTGAAGATGTTCATTGAGGCCAACGCCAATGAAGATTGAGTTGATCTTTATATTTGTGCAGCAAACTGTGGAAATCTGCCTGCACGCTTCTTTTGTGTGAAGTGCGCCCTTTACGCACGAGTCCCCTGGAGAGTAGAGTAGAGGCTGCGCATGTTTCATGTCTGGTTTTGTGTCTGGATTATAAAGAAAGATTCTAAAATTAAACCGTGTCTCCCTGGGCTGACATCAGCTGAGTGTCCTTTGCATGCTGTTGCCAAAGTTGGTCTTAATGGATGTGACTTATTAATCATGGGGTTATTTAACTTTTACTGAAATGTTTAGGCTGAAATACAGCAAATACAGACGTCAACGTGCAAGAAAAATGAACACTGAAGGATGGGTTTAACTGCACAAAATGTAACATACTGGACACAGAATGAAACACAAGGACTTTAGACAACAGTCAATCCTAAAACAGCAACAACAACCACACCAACACTTTGGTTTTAAAGCAGTTTCATAAAAAACTAAGGAAAAGGGCCAAAGATCCTCCATTATGGTGAGGGCAGTAGGGTCAGGGCAGCAGGGGTCATGCACGGGGACAGCAGAGTCCAAGTGTTCTTCCAGGAGCAGCATGTCTGTACTCGGGCCCTCAGCCATAGACAGATGAAGGGCCACCACCAATCTTGTTGGGACGCTTCATTCTTTGAGCTGATTGACTTGGTTGACCCCAAGACTTCAGACCAAAGATGCAGACTAATACTTAATAGTTGAGGCAGAAAAAGGCAGTGTCAGCTTGGATCAGTGGGGGCCCCTGAGGTCCAGTGGAAATGGTGACTGGACAAGTGCTGCTGTAAGTCACAAAATATAACCCACAAACCCTCGCAAAAATACTTCCAGTGTTATTTGTTTTTAAAGGAATGATCTTATAAAACTGCTACTGAAGCTGTTCAATGTATGCTAATCGTAGCCCCACCTCTTCCTATTGAGGAATAGGAGCCGCTTTGGGCTGAGCATATTTGTTGTAGATTGGAGCTTGACAAGATGGACCTGTCAGATTACAGACATTGAATCAGGAGGATCCAGCTGCACTGCAAGGTTAGTAAATTCCTGATCTGGGTAAATGTTCTCACAGACTGCTTACAACACTCCCTGAGCCAAAATGTTCAGCTCTCAGCTACTTCAAGATGAGGCCAGAGTAAAAGATAAAGCAGAGGTCAGGGGTCAGACACAGCTCATGAGAGGGGTTTAACACGTTTTTAACCGCAGACGTATTTTGGCCTCACAGATACTGTGTTTGGGTCCCCGAACACGGACACATACCTCCAAATGATCTGTGAGAACGTTCTGGTCTCTGTGTGGGCGGGGCCTGCAGCCTCTTCAGCAGGGATGTTTTGTGGACAATCTCAGGCCAGTTTAAAATCAGAACATCTGATTTAGTCCAGACGTCAGCTGTAGTTTGACAGAATCAGTGAAGTCTGATGTTCCTTAAACTGATCTGCTGTTTGAGTGAGTGTCTCCATCTTCAGATTCACTCCAGCCCTCCGCCCACTCCCACACACAAATTAATTTAGTGACGTCACTCATCTTCAGGGCACCGAGGCCGGAGTGGGATGGGACAATCTGCAGCAGTCTGTGGAGACTTGGGCTGTTTTCTGTCTCCTCCTCCTCCTGGACCTCCTCATTACGCCCCGGGGTGACACCAGGTACAGCCCTCTGCAGAGTGAGTCACCGGCTCAGGCTCTGTGTGAATTCTGCTGCTCTGTGAATATTTTAAGACATGGATCTTAAAGCAGCACAAAAACTTCGACTCTCTAGACCCTCAACCCTTCTTGTTCCTGTCGGTTCATCCTTGAGTCACGTATGTGCAGAATTTGACCAAAAACTCCTGAGGCTCCCTTCAGATATCACACTAACAAGCAGGTGAGGCTCACTGAACTTTGACCTATGACCTCCAAAAAAAATCCCTCTAGGTGATAATTGGATACTAGCAGCTCTGATAGTGTGCTTCCTTTGACCGAGTCCCTCTTCTGGGGTTGGAGATCTATATATGTCTGTGTATAACGACATGTTTAGGTCAAACCTGCATTTGAATCAATATATCACATATTTATATAGTTAGAGTTCATAAAGTCAGAGTTATAGTTTAAATAGTCAGAGTTATAGTTTATAAAGTCAGAGTTATAGTTGATGTAGTCAGTTATAGTTTATACAGTCAAAGTAATAGTTTATATAGTCAGAGTTATAGTTGATGTAGTCAGTTATAGTTTATATGGTCAGAGTTATAGTTTATATAGTCAGAGTTATAGTTTATATAGTCAGAGTTATAGTTGATGTAGTCAGAGTTATAGTTTATACAGTCAGTTATAGTTTATATAGTCAGAGGTATAGTTTATATTGTCAGACTTATAGTTTATATAGTCAGAGTTATAGTTGATGTAGTCAGAGGTATAGTTTATATAGTCAGAGTTATAGTTTATATAGTCAGAGTTATAGTTGATGTAGTCAGAGTTATAGTTGATGTAGTCAGTTATAGTTTATATATTCAGAGTTATAGTTTATATAGTCAGAGTTATAGTTGATGTAGTCAGTTATAGTTTATACAGTCAGAGTAATAGTTTATATAGTCAGTTAAAGTTGATGGAGTCAGAGGTATAGTTTATATATTCAGAGTTATAGTTTATATAGTCAGAGTTATAGTTGATGTAGTCAGACTTATAAAGATGTAGTCAGTTATAGTTTATACAGTCTGAGTAATAGTTTATATAGTCAGTTATAGTTGATGTAGTCAGAGGTATAGTTTATATATTCAGAGTTATAGTTTATATAGTCAGAGTTATAGTTGATGTAGTCAGAGTTATAGTTGATGTAGTCAGTTATAGTTTATATAGTCAGAGTTATAGTTTATATTGTCAGAGTTATAGTTGATGTAGTCAGTTATAGTTTATATAGTCAGAGTTATAGTTTATATAGTCAGAGTTATAGTTTATACAGTCAGTTATAGTTTATACAGTCAGAGTAATAGTTTATATTGTCAGAGTTATAGTTGATGTAGTCAGTTATAGTTTATATAGTCAGAGTTGTAGTTTGTATAGTCAGAGTTATAGTTGATGTAGTCAGAGTTATAGTTTATATAGTCAGACTTATAGTTTATATAGTCAGAGTTATAGTTGATGTAGTCAGAGTTATAGTTTAGAAAGTCAGACTTATAGTTTATATAGTCAGAGTTATAGTTGATGTAGTCAGAGTTATAGTTTATATAGTCAGAGGTATAGTTTATATAGTCAGAGTTATAGTTGATGTAGTCAGATTTATAGTTTATATAGTGAGAGTTATAGTTTATATAGTCGGAGTTATAGTTGATGTAGTCAGAGTTATAGTTGATGTAGTCAGAGTAATAGTTTATATAGTCAGAGTTATAGTTTATATAGTCAGAGTTATAGTTGATGTAGTCAGATTTATAGTTTATATAGTCAGAGGTATAGTTTATATAGTCAGAGTTATAGTTGATGTAGTCAGATTTATAGTTTATATAGTCAGAGGTATAGTTTATATAGTCAGAGTTATAGCTGATGTTATTAGGGTTAAAGTTGATGTAGTCAGAGTTATAGTTGATATAGTCAGAGGTATAGTTTATATTTTCAGAGGTATAGTTGATGTAGTCAGAGTTATAGTTTATACAGTCAGGGTTATAGCCGATGTTATTAGGGTTAAAGTTGATATAGTCAGAGGTATAGTTTATATTGTCAGAGGTATAGCTGATGTAGTCATAGGTATTGTTGATATAGTCAGATAAATAGTTTATATTATCAGAGTTATAGCTGATGTAGTCAGAGTTATAGTTGGTGTAGTCAGAGTTATAGTTTATATTATCAGAGTTATAGCTGATGTAGTCGGAGTTATAGTTGGTGTAGTCAGAGTTATAGTTTATATAGTCAGAGCTATAGTTTATATAGTCAGAGTTATAGTTGATGTAGTCAGATTTATAGTTTATATAGTCAGAGGTATAGTTTATATTGTCAGAGTTATAGTTGATGTAGTCTGAGGTATATTTTATATAGTCAGAGTTATAGTTTATATAGTCAGAGTTACAGCTGATGTTATTAGGGTTAGAGTTGATATAGTCAGAGTTATAGTTTATATTGTCAGAGGTATAGTTGATGTAGTCAGAGGTATTTTTGATATAGTCAGATATATAGTTTATATTATCAGAGTTATAGCTGATGTAGTCAGAGTTATAGTTGGTGTAGTCAGAGTTATAATTTATACAGTCAGAGTTATAGTTGATGTAGTCAGAGTTATAGTTGGTGTAATCAGAGTTATAGTTTATATAGTCAGACTTCTAGTTTATATAGTCAGAGTTATAGTTGATGTAGTCAGAGTTATAGTTGATGTAGTCAGTTATAGTTTATATAGTCAGAGTTATAGTTTATATTGTCAGAGTTATAGTTGATGTAGTCAGTTATAGTTTCTATAGTCAGAGTTATAGTTTCTATAGTCAGATTTATAGTTGATATAGTCAGTTATAGTTTATACAGTCAGAGTAATAGTTTATATAGTCAGAGTTATAGTTGATGTAGTCATTTATAGTTTATATAGTCAGAGTTGTAGTTTGTATAGTCAGAGTTATAGTTGATGTAGTCAGAGTTATAGTTTATATAGTCAGACTTATAGTTTATATAGTCAGAGTTATAGTTGATGTAGTCAGAGTTATAGTTTAGAAAGTCAGACTTATAGTTTATATAGTCAGAGTTATAGTTGATGTAGTCAGAGTTATAGTTTATATAGTCAGAGTTATAGTTTATATAGTCAGAGGTATAGTTTATATAGTCAGAGTTATAGTTGATGTAGTCAGATTTATAGTTTATATAGTCAGAGTTATAGTTTATATAGTCAGAGTTATATTTGATGTAGTCAGTTATAGTTTATATAGTCAGAGTAATAGTTTATATAGTCAGAGTTAAAGTTTATATAGTCAGAGGTATAGCTGATGTAGTCAGAGGTATTGTTGATATAGTCAGATAAATAGTTTATATTATCAGAGTTATAGCTGATGTAGTCAGAGTTATAGTTGGTGTAGTCAGAGTTATAGTTTATATTATCAGAGTTATAGCTGATGTAGTCGGAGTTATAGTTGGTGTAGTCAGAGTTATAGTTTATATAGTCAGAGCTATAGTTTATATAGTCAGAGTTATAGTTGATGTAGTCAGTTATAGTTTATATAGTCAGAGTTGTAGTTTATATAGTCAGAGTTATAGTTGATGTAGTCAGATTTATAGTTTATATAGTCAGAGTTATAGTTTATATAGTCAGAGTTATAGTTGATGTAGTCAGAGTTATAGTTGATGTAGTCAGAGTAATAGTTTATATAGTCAGAGTTATAGTTTATATAGTCAGAGTTATAGTTGATGTAGTCAGATTTATAGTTTATATAGTCAGAGGTATAGTTTATATAGTCAGAGTTATAGTTGATGTAGTCAGATTTATAGTTTATATAGTCAGAGGTATAGTTTATATAGTCAGAGTTATAGCTGATGTTATTAGGGTTAAAGTTGATGTAGTCAGAGTTATAGTTGATATAGTCAGAGGTATAGTTTATATTTTCAGAGGTATAGCTGATGTAGTCAGAGGTATTGTTGATATAGTCAGATAAATAGTTTATATTATCAGAGTTATAGCTGATGTAGTCAGAGTTATAGTTGGTGTAGTCAGAGTTATAGTTTATATTATCAGAGTTTTAGCTGATGTAGTCGGAGTTATAGTTGATGTAGTCAGAGTTATAGTTTATATAGTCAGAGCTATAGTTTATATAGTCAGAGTTATAGTTGATGTAGTCAGATTTATAGTTTATATAGTCAGAGGTATAGTTTATATTGTCAGAGTTATAGTTGATGTAGTCTGAGGTATATTTTATATAGTCAGAGTTATAGTTTATATAGTCAGAGTTACAGCTGATGTTATTAGGGTTAGAGTTGATATAGTCAGAGTTATAGTTCATATAGTCAGAGTTATAGTTGATGTAGTCAGAGTTATAGTTTATACAGTCAGGGTTAAAGCCGATGTTATTAGGGTTATAGTTGATGTAGTCAGAGTTATAGTTTATATTGTCAGAGGTATAGTTGATGTAGTCAGAGGTATTTTTGATATAGTCAGATATATAGTTTATATTATCAGAGTTATAGCTGATGTAGTCAGAGTTATAGTTGGTGTAGTCAGAGTTATAATTTATACAGTCAGAGTTATAGTTGATGTAGTCAGAGTTATAGTTGGTGTAATCAGAGTTATAGTTTATATAGTCAGACTTATAGTTTATATAGTCAGAGTTATAGTTGATGTAGTCAGAGTTATAGTTGATGTAGTCAGTTATAGTTTATATAGTCAGAGTTATAGTTTATATTGTCAGAGTTATAGTTGATGTAGTCAGTTATAGTTTATATAGTCAGAGTTATAGTTTATATAGTCAGAGGTATAGTTGATGTAGTCAGTTATAGTTTATACAGTCAGAGTAATAGTTTATATAGTCAGAGTTATAGTTGATGTAGTCATTTATAGTTTATATAGTCAGAGTTGTAGTTTGTATAGTCAGAGTTATAGTTGATGTAGTCAGAGTTATAGTTTATATAGTCAGAAGTATAGTTTATATAGTCAGAGTTATAGTTGATGTAGTCAGAGTTATAGTTTAGAAAGTCAGATTTATAGTTTATATAGTCAGAGTTATAGTTGATGTAGTCAGAGTTATAGTTTATATAGTCAGAGTTATAGTTCATATAGTCAGAGGTATAGTTTATATAGTCAGTTATAGTTGATGTAGTCATATTTATAATTTATATAGTCAGAGTTATAGTTTATATAGTCAGAGTTATATTTGATGTAGTCAGTTATAGTTTATATAGTCAGAGTAATAGTTTATATAGTCAGAGTTAAAGTTTATATAGTCAGAGTTATAGCTGATGTAGTCAGAAGTATTGTTGATATAGTCAGATAAATAGTTTATATTATCAGAGTTATAGCTGATGTAGTCAGAGTTATAGTTGGTGTAGTCAGAGTTATAGTTTATATTATCAGAGTTATAGCTGATGTAGTCGGAGTTATAGTTGGTGTAGTCAGAGTTATAGTTTATATAGTCAGAGCTATAGCTTATATAGTCAGAGTTATAGTTGATGTAGTCAGTTATAGTTTATATAGTCAGAGTTGTAGTTTATATAGTCAGAGTTATAGTTGATGTAGTCAGAGGTATAGTTTATATAGTCAGAGTTATAGTTTATATAGTCAGAGTTATAGTTGATGTAGTCAGATTTATAGTTTATATAGTCAGAGGTATAGTTTATATTGTCAGACTTATAGTTTATATAGTCAGAGTTATAGTTGATGTAGTCAGAGTTATAATTTATACAGTCAGAGTTATAGTTGATGTAGTCAGAGTCATAGTTGGTGTAATCAGAGTTATAGTTTATATAGTCAGACTTATAGTTTATATAGTCAGAGTTATAGTTGATGTAGTCAGAGTTATAGTTGATGTAGTCAGTTATAGTTTATATAGTCAGAGTTATAGTTTATATTGTCAGAGTTATAGTTGATGTAGTCAGTTATAGTTTATATAGTCAGAGTTATAGTTTATATAGTCAGAGGTATAGTTGATGTAGTCAGTTATAGTTTATACAGTCAGAGTAATAGTTTATATAGTCAGAGTTATAGTTGATGTAGTCAGTTATAGTTTATATAGTCAGAGTTGTAGTTTGTATAGTCAGAGTTATAGTTGATGTAGTCAGAGTTATAGTTTATATAGTCAGACTTATAGTTTATATAGTCAGAGTTATAGTTGATGTAGTCAGAGTTATAGTTTAGAAAGTCAGACTTATAGTTTATATAGTCAGAGTTATAGTTGATGTCGTCAGAGTTATAGTTTATATAGTCAGAGTTATAGTTTATATAGTCAGAGGTATAGTTTATATAGTCAGAGTTATAGTTGATGTAGTCAGATTTATAGTTTATATAGTCAGAGTTATAGTTTATATAGTCAGAGTTATATTTGATGTAGTCAGTTATAGTTTATATAGTCAGAGTAATAGTTTATATAGTCAGAGTTAAAGTTTATATAGTCAGAGTTATAGTTGATGTAGTCAGATTTATAGTTTATATAGTCTGAGGTATAGTTTATATAGTCAGAGTTATAGTTGATGTAGTCTGATTTATAGTTTATATAGTCAGAGGTATAGTTTATATAGTCAGAGTTATAGCTGATGTTATTAGGGTTAAAGTTGATGTAGTCAGAGTTATAGTTGACATAGTCAGAGGTATAGTTTATATTGTCAGAGGTATAGCTGATGTAGTCAGAGGTATTGTTGATTTAGTCAGATAAATAGTTTATATTATCAGAGTTATAGCTGATGTAGTCAGAGTTATAGTTGGTGTAGTCAGAGTTATAGTTTATATTATCAGAGTTATAGCTGATGTAGTCTGATTTATAGTTGGTGTAGTCAGAGTTATAGTTCATATAGTCAGAGCTATAGTTGATATAGTCAGAGTTATAGTTGATGTAGTCAGTTTTAGTTTATATAGTCAGAGTTGTAGTTTATATAGTCAGAGTTATAGTTGATGTAGTCAGAGGTATAGTTTATATAGTCAGAGTTATAGTTTATATAGTCAGAGTTATAGTTGATGTAGTCAGATTTATAGTTTATATAGTCAGAGGTATAGTTTATATTGTCAGACTTATAGTTTATATAGTCAGAGTTATAGTTGATGTAGTCAGAGGTATAGTTTATATAGTCAGAGTTATAGTTTATATAGTCAGAGTTACAGCTGATGTTATTAGGGTTAGAGTTGATATAGTCAAAGTAATAGTTTATATTGTCAGAGGTGTAGTTTATATAGTCAGAGTAATAGTTTATATAGTCAGAGTTATAGTTTATATAGTCAGAGTTATAGTCGATGTAGTCAGTTATAGTTTATACAGTCAAAGTAATAGTTTATATAGTCAGAGTTATAGTTGATGTAGTCAGTTATAGTTTATATGGTCAGAGTTATAGTTTATATAGTCAGAGTTATAGTTTATATAGTCAGAGTTATAGTTGATGTAGTCAGAGTTATAGTTTATATGGTCAGAGTTATAGTTTATATAGTCACAGTTATAGTTGATGTAGTCAGAGTTATAGTTTATATGGTCAGAGTTATAGTTTATATAGTCAGAGTTATAGTTGATGTAGTCAGTTATAGTTTATACAGTCAAAGTAATAGTTTATATAGTCAGAGTTATAGTTGATGTAGTCAGTTATAGTTTATATGGTCAGAGTTATAGTTTATATAGTCAGAGTTATAGTTTATATAGTCAGAGTTATAGTTGATGTAGTCAGAGTTATAGTTTATACAGTCAGTTATAGTTTATATAGTCAGAGGTATAGTTTATATTGTCAGACTTATAGTTTATATAGTCAGAGTTATAGTTGATGTAGTCAGAGGTATAGTTTATATAGTCAGAGTTATAGTTTATATAGTCAGAGTTATAGTTGATGTAGTCAGAGTTATAGTTGATGTAGTCAGTTATAGTTTATATATTCAGAGTTATAGTTTATATAGTCAGAGTTATAGTTGATGTAGTCAGTTATAGTTTATACAGTCAGAGTAATAGTTTATATAGTCAGTTGTAGTTGATGGAGTCAGAGGTATAGTTTATATATTCAGAGTTATAGTGTCAGAGGTGTAGTTTATATAGTCAGAGTAATAGTTTATATAGTCAGAGTTATAGTTTATATAGTCAGAGTTATAGTCGATGTAGTCAGTTATAGTTTATAACAGTCAAAGTAATAGTTTATATAGTCAGAGTTATAGTTGATGTAGTCAGTTATAGTTTATATGGTCAGAGTTATAGTTTATAATAGTCAGAGTTATAGTTTATATAGTCAGAGTTATAGTTGATGTAGTCAGAGTTATAGTTTATATGGTCAGAGTTATAGTTTATATAGTCACAGTTATAGTTGATGTAGTCAGAGTTATAGTTTATATGGTCAGAGTTATAGTTTATATAGTCAGAGTTATAGTTGATGTAGTCAGTTATAGTTTATACAGTCAAAGTAATAGTTTATATAGTCAGAGTTATAGTTGATGTAGTCAGTTATAGTTTATATGGTCAGAGTTATAGTTTATATAGTCAGAGTTATAGTTTATATAGTCAGAGTTATAGTTGATGTAGTCAGAGTTATAGTTTATACAGTCAGTTATAGTTTATATAGTCAGAGGTATAGTTTATATTGTCAGACTTATAGTTTATATAGTCAGAGTTATAGTTGATGTAGTCAGAGGTATAGTTTATATAGTCAGAGTTATAGTTTATATAGTCAGAGTTATAGTTGATGTAGTCAGAGTTATAGTTGATGTAGTCAGTTATAGTTTATATATTCAGAGTTATAGTTTATATAGTCAGAGTTATAGTTGATGTAGTCAGTTATAGTTTATACAGTCAGAGTAATAGTTTATATAGTCAGTTGTAGTTGATGGAGTCAGAGGTATAGTTTATATATTCAGAGTTATAGTTTATATAGTCAGAGTTATAGTTGATGTAGTCAGAGTTATAGTTTATACAGTCAGGGTTATAGCCGATGTTATTAGGGTTAAAGTTGATATAGTCAGAGTTATAGTTTATATTGTCAGAGGTATAGTTGATGTAGTCAGAGGTATTGTTGATATAGTCAGATAAATAGTTTATATTATCAGAGTTATAGCTGATGTAGTCAGAGTTATAGTTGGTGTAGTCAGAGTTATAGTTTATATTATCAGAGTTATAGCTGATGTAGTCGGAGTTATAGTTGGTGTAGTCAGAGTTATAGTTTATATAGTCAGAGCTATAGTTTATATAGTCAGAGTTATAGTTGATGTAGTCAGTTATAGTTTATATAGTCAGAGTTGTAGTTTATATAGTCAGAGTTATAGTTGATGTAGTCAGAGGTATAGTTTATATAGTCAGAGTTATAGTTTATATAGTCAGAGTTATAGTTGATGTAGTCAGATTTATAGTTTATATAGTCGGAGGTATAGTTTATATTGTCAGAGTTATAGTTGATGTAGTATGAGGTATATTTTATATAGTCAGAGTTATAGTTTATATAGTCAGAGTTACAGCTGATGTTATTAGGGTTAGAGTTGATATAGTCAGGGTTAAAGTTTATATAGTCAGAGTTATAGTTGATGTAGTCAGAGTTATAGTTTATACAGTCAGGGTTATAGCCGATGTTATTAGGGTTAAAGTTGATATAGTCAGAGTTATAGTTTATATTGTCAGAGGTATAGTTGATGTAGTCAGAGGTATTTTTGATATAGTCAGATATATAGTTTATATTATCAGAGTTATAGCTGATGTAGTCAGAGTTATAGTTGGTGTAGTCAGAGTTATAATTTATACAGTCAGAGTTATAGTTGATGTAGTCAGAGTCATAGTTGGTGTAATCAGAGTTATAGTTTATATAGTCAGACTTATAGTTTATATAGTCAGAGTTATAGTTGATGTAGTCAGAGTTATAGTTGATGTAGTCAGTTATAGTTTATATAGTCAGAGTTATAGTTTATATTGTCAGAGTTATAGTTGATGTAGTCAGTTATAGTTTATATAGTCAGAGTTATAGTTTATATAGTCAGAGGTATAGTTGATGTAGTCAGTTATAGTTTATACAGTCAGAGTAATAGTTTATATAGTCAGAGTTATAGTTGATGTAGTCAGTTATAGTTTATATAGTCAGAGTTGTAGTTTGTATAGTCAGAGTTATAGTTGATGTAGTCAGAGTTATAGTTTATATAGTCAGACTTATAGTTTATATAGTCAGAGTTATAGTTGATGTAGTCAGAGTTATAGTTTAGAAAGTCAGACTTATAGTTTATATAGTCAGAGTTATAGTTGATGTCGTCAGAGTTATAGTTTATATAGTCAGAGTTATAGTTTATATAGTCAGAGGTATAGTTTATATAGTCAGAGTTATAGTTGATGTAGTCAGATTTATAGTTTATATAGTCAGAGTTATAGTTTATATAGTCAGAGTTATATTTGATGTAGTCAGTTATAGTTTATATAGTCAGAGTAATAGTTTATATAGTCAGAGTTATAGTTTATATAGTCAGAGTTATAGTTGATGTAGTCAGATTTATAGTTTATATAGTCTGAGGTATAGTTTATATAGTCAGAGTTATAGTTGATGTAGTCTGATTTATAGTTTATATAGTCAGAGGTATAGTTTATATAGTCAGAGTTATAGCTGATGTTATTAGGGTTAAAGTTGATGTAGTCAGAGTTATAGTTGACATAGTCAGAGGTATAGTTTATATTGTCAGAGGTATAGCTGATGTAGTCAGAGGTATTGTTGATTTAGTCAGATAAATAGTTTATATTATCAGAGTTATAGCTGATGTAGTCAGAGTTATAGTTGGTGTAGTCAGAGTTATAGTTTATATTATCAGAGTTATAGCTGATGTAGTCGGAGTTATAGTTGGTGTAGTCAGAGTTATAGTTCATATAGTCAGAGCTATAGTTGATATAGTCAGAGTTATAGTTGATGTAGTCAGTTTTAGTTTATATAGTCAGAGTTGTAGTTTATATAGTCAGAGTTATAGTTGATGTAGTCAGAGGTATAGTTTATATAGTCAGAGTTATAGTTTATATAGTCAGAGTTATAGTTGATGTAGTCAGATTTATAGTTTATATAGTCAGAGGTATAGTTTATATTGTCAGACTTATAGTTTATATAGTCAGAGTTATAGTTGATGTAGTCAGAGGTATAGTTTATATAGTCAGAGTTATAGTTTATATAGTCAGAGTTACAGCTGATGTTATTAGGGTTAGAGTTGATATAGTCAGAGTTATAGTTTATATAGTCAGAGTTATAGTTGATGTAGTCAGAGTTATAGTTTATACAGTCAGGGTTATAGCCGATGTTATTAGGGTTAAAGTTGATATAGTCAGAGTTATAGTTTATATTGTCAGAGGTATAGTTGATGTAGTCAGAGGTATTGTTGATATAGTCAGATATATAGTTTATATTATCAGAGTTATAGCTGATTTAGTCAGAGTTATAGTTGGTGTAGTCAGAGTTTTTTTTTATACAGTCAGATTTATAGCTGATGTAATTAGAGTTATAGTTGATAAAGTCAGAGTTATAGTTGAAATAGTCAGAGATAAAGCCGATGTAGTTAGAGTGTTAGTTTATGTAGTTAGAGTTATAGTTTATATTGTCAGAGGTATTGTTACAGATATATAGTTTATATTATCAGAGTTATCGCTGATGTATTCAGAGTTTAATTGATGTAGTCAGATTTATAGTTGATGTAGTCAGAGTTATAGTTGGTGTAGTCAGAGTAGAGTTATAGTTGATGTAGTCAGAGGTATCGTTTATATTGTCAGACTTATAGTTTATATAGTCAGAGTTATAGTTGATGTAGTCAGAGTTATAGTTTAGAAAGTCAGACTTATAGTTTATATAGTCAGAGTTATAGTTGATGTCGTCAGAGTTATAGTTTATATAGTCAGAGTTATAGTTTATATAGTCAGAGGTATAGTTTATATAGTCAGAGTTATAGTTGATGTAGTCAGATTTATAGTTTATATAGTCAGAGTTATAGTTTATATAGTCAGAGTTATATTTGATGTAGTCAGTTATAGTTTATATAGTCAGAGTAATAGTTTATATAGTCAGAGTTAAAGTTTATATAGTCAGAGTTATAGTTGATGAAGTCAGATTTATAGTTTATATAGTCTGAGGTATAGTTTATATAGTCAGAGTTATAGTTGATGTAGTCTGATTTATAGTTTATATAGTCAGAGGTATAGTTTATATAGTCAGAGTTATAGCTGATGTTATTAGGGTTAAAGTTGATGTAGTCAGAGTTATAGTTGACATAGTCAGAGGTATAGTTTATATTGTCAGAGGTATAGCTGATGTAGTCATAGGTATTGTTGATTTAGTCAGATAAATAGTTTATATTATCAGAGTTATAGCTGATGTAGTCAGAGTTATAGTTGGTGTAGTCAGAGTTATAGTTTATATTATCAGAGTTATAGCTGATGTAGTCGGAGTTATAGTTGGTGTAGTCAGAGTTATAGTTCATATAGTCAGAGCTATAGTTGATATAGTCAGAGTTATAGTTGATGTAGTCAGTTTTAGTTTATATAGTCAGAGTTGTAGTTTATATAGTCAGAGTTATAGTTGATGTAGTCAGAGGTATAGTTTATATAGTCAGAGTTATAGTTTATATAGTCAGAGTTATAGTTGATGTAGTCAGATTTATAGTTTATATAGTCAGATGTATAGTTTATATTGTCAGACTTATAGTTTATATAGTCAGAGTTATAGTTGATGTAGTCAGAGGTATAGTTTATATAGTCAGAGTTATAGTTTATATAGTCAGAGTTACAGCTGATGTTATTAGGGTTAGAGTTGATATAGTCAGAGTTATAGTTTATATAGTCAGAGTTATAGTTGATGTAGTCAGAGTTATAGTTTATACAGTCAGGGTTATAGCCGATGTTATTAGGGTTAAAGTTGATATAGTCAGAGTTATAGTTTATATTGTCAGAGGTATAGTTGATGTAGTCAGAGGTATTGTTGATATAGTCAGATATATAGTTTATATTATCAGAGTTATAGCTGATTTAGTCAGAGTTATAGTTGGTGTAGTCAGAGTTTTTTTTTATACAGTCAGAGTTATAGCCGATGTAATTAGAGTTATAGTTGATAAAGTCAGAGTTATAGTTGAAATAGTCAGAGATAAAGCCGATGTAGTTAGAGTGTTAGTTTATGTAGTTAGAGTTATAGTTTATATTGTCAGAGGTATTGTTACAGATATATAGTTTATATTATCAGAGTTATCGCTGATGTATTCAGAGTTTAATTGATGTAGTCAGATTTATAGTTGATGTAGTCAGAGTTATAGTTGGTGTAGTCAGAGTAGAGTTATA
Organism: Cetoscarus ocellatus; assembly: GCA_037902135.1. Taxonomy (NCBI): domain Eukaryota; kingdom Metazoa; phylum Chordata; class Actinopteri; order Labriformes; family Labridae; genus Cetoscarus; species Cetoscarus ocellatus. The sequence continues at coordinate 1,415,233 of JBAMNC010001447.1, forward strand.
GTTGATGTAGTCAGAGGTATAGTTTATATTGTCAGAGTTATAGTTGATGTAGTCAGAGTTATAGTTTATATAGTCAGAGTTACAGTTGATGTAGTCAGAGGTATAACAATGCTGAAAAGCTAGTCCATGCTTTTGTTACCTCTAGACTGGACTATTGTCCCAGTAAGTCTCTTCAAACGCTTCAGCTGGTTCAAAATGCTGCAGCACGTGTACTGACTAGAACTAGGAGAAGAGACCACATTACTCCTGTATTAGCTTCTCTGCATTGGCTTCCCATTAAATATAGAATAGAATTCAAGATTCTTCTTCTCACCTATAAAGCTCTCAGTGGACAGGCACCAGTTTATCTTAAAGAGCTTGTAGTGCCGTACAACCCCTCTAGAACATTACGCTCCCAAAATGCTGGCCTGCTCGTGGTGCCATCAGTCTCTAGAAGTAGTCTGGGAGGTAGAGCCTTCAGTTATCAGGCTCCTCTTCTCTGGAACCATTTACCGACCACGGTTCAGGAGGCAGACACCCTCTCTACCTTTAAGGTTAGACTTAAAACATTCCTCTTTGATAAAGCTTTCAGTTAGGGACCAGCTCATAGTCCATAGTTTAGACACATAGTTAAGATGCAATAGGCTTAGACTGCCGGGGGGATCTGGCACACTGGGCTCTATCCCTCTCTCTCTCACACTCTCTCTCCATATCTGCCTCTGCCCCTTTCTGTTTGCTCCTGTACTCGTCTCTGGCTCTGGTCTTGTAGGTGGCCTGGGATCCTTGGTGGAGACTGCCTGCTGCTGTGGAGTCACGAAGCCTCAATAACTACAATTACAGACATAACACATATTTGGTCATCTCATTCCAGTTCATAATCATTATAGCTGTTAATGTAGACATTAGACATGATCTTTCTATCCGTGGTTGATACATCTATAGTAACTATCTCTAGCTCCACATGGACATGAGATCCCTCTTGAAAATGAGGTGTCACATCTCAAGAGGTCTACCATTAATACATTTATACTTAACGGAGACAAATATGGTAGGGATGCACTTGTGGTCTGGGCACTCATGAGTTGGTCACTACCATAAATTCTTATTTTCAGTAAGACTTTCATTGATTATACTTCTATAAAATTATCACCACAACCACACAGACATGAGGACCCTCCTCTAATAAATTTGTTTGCAGCAGAAACAAATTTGACGACGACAGGTCTATGATTGGTCCATTGATCTGTCACTAGCTTTAGTTCTTACTTTAGTCCACTTGTCTCCTCTTACCTCCCTCCCTTTGCCCACACACCCAACACAGCATCGTGTGGATTTGCTGTTCATCATGAGACTGGGGTCCACATTCAAGATTTCCTGCTGCTTAACAGAGGGTTTTTTCTTGCCGCCATGATGGAGGGATTCATGATTGGCTATATGGATTCATGTTGGGTGCTGGATGTATATATTTGTATATATATGTATATGTGTATTTTATATATGTATATATGTATCTATGCATATATGTGTATCCATAATATGAAGAGCTTTGTGCTCTATTGTAAAGTGTCTTGAGATAACACTTGTTATGAATTGGTGCTATACAAATAAAGATTGATTGACTGATTGAGGTATAGTTGATATTGTCAGAGTTATAGTTCATATAGTCCTAATTGTAGTACTAGTGAACATTTTTTGTCTATTAGTAGTGCCTATGACACTTTTTGCATCACTAGTAGCCGATGTAACTAGTGAACTAGTAAACATGTTAGGTTCATCTAGTAAGATATCTACTAGTTGACTAGTGAATCCATTTGCAGCAGCACTACTGAACTAGTGGGGCTAAAAGTGTATACTGTTTTACCAGTAAAAGGCAAACTGTCTACATGTTTACTAGTAATGGGAGTTTTGACCTTACTTGTCAATGTGTGAGGACCAAAATTTAGCTAGTAAACAAGTGAAAGCTTCCTTGACCTTACAAGTGAACTAGTTCACATGTAATACTGTGACTGCTCTCTAGTTAACTCGTCAAATTAAAAAAATGATCTCACTAGTTAACTAGTGAATCTCACATATTTACAAGTGAACAAGTGCAGGCCAAAGGGGCAAAAAGTAAACCTGTGGCAGTTAAACTATGCAGTAGGCAGGAAAGGGGCGTTGATTATTCCTTTATGTGGGCCTCCTCTTGGCTCTCCAGCAGGGATCCTACTTACTTTAAGTTTAACCCTATAACACCTGATTAAAAATTTCACTGCTATCTTTCTTTCTGAAACAACATTTTTTTCTCTCTCTGACCAGATTAATATATCTATATAAACTGCAAAGACAGATTTTCTGCATTTTGGGTATTTTTGGTTATGAGTACTACTTTAAAAAAACAAAACAAAACAAAACAATAGCAGTCATCAGCAAATATCTTTCATGAGTTACCGTCAATCGTCAATCTGAAAGGTTAGAATGGTAAATGTAAAAGTTGGTCCATTTGTTCTGTGATACTGGATGTAAAAGTAGGTTAAAATAAGTAAAGGAAATACATAGAACAGGGTTAAAATCCGAAGATGTGGGGAGAAAGTGAAACATGGCAGGAAGTGATCTGTAAGTGGGCTGAGGGTAGAGGATTAATGACCATGTGTTGGTGATGTCTGGGCCTGTTTGTGACCCTTCTTGTTTATTCTTTCTGGCTGCTCAGTCCATCGTTCATCGATCTGATTAAATTAGCGCTGATTCACTGCCGTAGTCATACACTGCCATTTGTATGCATTTTTTTTTTTCATTATTATTATTTTTTGGGCCAACATTTTTTTTACTCAGTAATGGAAATACTTTAAAAGTAGAAGTACACAAAAACCTACTCATTTACAGTAACTTGAGAAAATGTAATCTGTTACTTTCCACCTCTGGAAATGGGCCTATCTTATACTGTCAGAAATCAGGAGGGGCGTGGGTGGCGCAGCTGGATAGTGCGCTCTGTCAGTAATCGGGAGGTTGCAGGTTCAAGCCCAGCTCCGGGCGACACATGGCGATGTGTCCTTGGGCAAGACACTTAACCCCAAGTTGCTCCCACTGCTGCGTCAGTGGCGTGTAAATGGGCATGAAAGGGCGTGAATGTGTTAGCTGATACTGATGGATAACTAACATAGAAACTCTGAACCATCAGTGAGTGCATGTGAGAGCGAATGGGTGTGAATGGGTAAGTGTGACCTGTGGTGTAAAGCAGCTTTGAGTAGTCAAAAGACTAGAAAGGCGCTATATAAGCTCAAGTCCATTTACCATTTAGGAGGATGTCTCACGAATCAAAACCTTTTACTTTTATGTTTGACTGTAATAATCTAGGCCAGGTTTGATAAGTCTATGTGGTGTAATTTTCCATCATGATCTGCACTGGTGTGGTCTGGGGAGTGAGTGAAATCTGTGACAGCAGCTTTTAAGGTGGCGGAGACTGTGACTCCGATGCCAACTTCAGCATTGTGCTCTGCAAGCGTTTTCAGACATCAGCACAGTTTGAACACCAACCAATCAAATTTAAGTCCCACCCTCTTCATTTGCATGCATGTCAACTAGGTAGCTAGTAAGCTAGTGGCTGGTTCTTACTTTTTACTAGGTACAATTCACAGTCTACATACTAAAGAGTTAACTAGTTAGGGCCTATTTGAACTTTACCAGTAAACCAGTGAAGCTCAAAATTTTTGCTGGTTAATGAGAAAAGGCCGTTGTTGCCAAGGTATGGTGTGTGGGCTTTACTAGTCAACTAGTGAGGGCAGAATATTTACTAGTTAACTAGTGAGGTCGTAAATGTTCATTAGGTAAGTTCAGATGTTGACTAGATAACTAGAAAAGATTAACCAGGCTCACTAGTTATCTAGTTATATATTGTTTGCCCTCACTAGTAAGCTTGTAAGGGTCAAATGATTAACCTGTTAACCAGTAAAAGTCTATATGTCCAAATTTTCCCTGTTTAATGTGAAAATCACCTTACTAGTTCACTAGTAACACACACATTTTACTCACTAGTGAGCTATTGGAGCAAAATTAATTCAACTGGTTAACTCGTGAAATGGTGTGACTGCCATACAGGTTACCTAGTAAAATTGTATTGCATGACTAGTTAACTAGTGACACAAAATGTTTTTCACTAGTTAGATTGTGAGAAAAATATCTGTAATGCTAGTTAACTTTTTCATTTTTCTGGATACAACTAGTTCACTAGCTTTAAAAAAGCAGTAGACACATGTCAACTCTCACTAGTTGACATGTAAATTCACAATAGACCCTTACTAGTTAATTAGTAAGCACTGTTCCTGCAACTTGTTAACATGTACACACCAAGATGCACTCTCAAGGTAACATGCTGCGTTTCCAGAGGAAACATGTTTACTAGTGAACTAGTGCAAATGAAGCAGGCGGCACAGTAACAAAATCCTGAGTTTTAGTTGGTTGTCATTTTGAACTGGAAAGCCAATAGGAAGCCTCAGTGCATGCTCCTCCCACCTCATCATTGTTTTTTGTTTCTGTGACTACTTAACTATTTATTTTTCCTAGTAAAAGCTAGCTAGTATACTCTTAAAGACCCACTAGTTCACTAGTGCAGCTGCAAATGGGTTCACGAGTCAACTAGTAGATATCTTACTTTTACTAGTTCACTAGTAAGGCCAAAAAAGGCTTGAACTAGTTAACTAGTGAGCATGTTGGCCTTCGCTGGTTAAGTAGTATCATGCCATTGTATGCACTAGTTAACTAGTGACCTTAATACATGATTGACTAGTTAACATGTCAGAGTTTTTGTAGCTCACTAGTTAACTAGTGTGTGTTTTTGATTTTTGATATCAAGGACACATGATAAATACTCACTGGGCTTTCCATAGGACAGCTGTTTTAAAAGAGACTTTTAATTGAGGCCATTTTAAGCTGTTTAATCAAGTGACTTGTTTTTTAATAAATTGTATAATTTACTACACAGCTCACACCTGGATGCTCCCCTTCAGGACTAAGGTGATTCAGACTGGGGTTTTACCCCGTGACATCTCTCAATGCACGCACAAGTATAGGAATATTTTCAGTGACCAAAGACATACAGAAAAGGCCAAGAAGTATTTTTCAAAAGCACAGATTTACATTTGAACCTTTGGTCTTTAACTTTAAAGAGGGACTGAAAGTCATTGTCCTTTATGGGGCCATCATCCCTCAGTGACGAGGAGTGAAGTATCAGGTGTACCCAAAGATCTGTTAAGGAAAATAAAAGCAAGGCTTGAATTTCTACAGAGAGAATGTTTTTTTTTTTTTTTTTCAAATTAAAATGTCAAACATTCATGAAATAAAAGGGGAAAAATATATTTGAATGACTCACTTTTGAAAGGAAGTTGTCTCATTGTCTAAAGGGGATCAAGTGTGAGGGTTCTGCCAATTATGAAAATAATGGCAAAGTTCTTTGTTTTCTCCATTATAAAGGACTGATTATGAGAAATAATTTCGAAAACTTAACGTTATTATGCCACTTCTACTATTACCATAGAGTCTTTAATAATAGGCTTCTTATTGCTCAAGTCAAACATGGAATAAATGAATGAATTCATAAATCATGAAACTTTGATAAAGTGGGTTGCCCAGAATAAATGAGGTTAACTGATGTAGTTGAATGATTGGCCCATTTTTTTTCTTCATCAGCTTTTTTGGTTCTTTCTTTCTTTTTTTCTCCTGTTTAGGCTCATGTGATGGAGATGTGAAAAACTGAAATAAGGTTAGCCAGCTCTATTTAAGGTACTTTAAAACATATGCTTTAAATAAATGTTTGTTATTTAAATAATTTTATTAGATGTTAATGTTCTTTAATTTTTTTGCTGTTCTTCATTAATGTGATGTTCAGGACCTGGTGAGTACCAGCAGTACTGGGATATTCTCTCAGGTCTACCATAGCTACAATCCTCTATAACCAAAAAAGCATTCATTGTTCATTTATTTAAAATCCCAGAATGAAGAAGTGTGTTTGTAAAACTGATGCATTTTGATCTCATTTTACCATCTCTTTTGATTTGCCCTCATCCTGTTGTCAGTCGACTGTTATGTGCTGATGAAGTGGAATCACTGAAGTGAACTGCCCAAACACAGCCGGGACATGTTAGTGAAGCTGAAGCTGGTTCAAGCCAGGCTGAGCTCAGCCTTTGTCAGTTATGTTGATGGAATACAGCATCATTTAAGCTTCAGGCTCTGCCAGATGAAACAGAATCTGGATAATGCAGATTAAACAAGGTTAAAGCAAGTTTACCAGGTTAAATATGTGAAAGAGTCAAAGAATGCAGGAGAAGAAGAAACAACTTTTTATCTTTAATCTGAAATGTGAATTGTACACAGGGAAACTGAATGTCATGTTTGTGGATATAAAAAAAAGTTCAATAACAAAAACCTTTCACACAAAAGGTGTGGCATGTCTTTATCAACATTCGCTGGAGCTCGTACTGAATCTGACAGAGGCACCTCTCTCTTTAATAAATAGTTTCTTTACAGAATTAGAGTAATTACTTATAAATATGAAGGCGCATTTTAAGCAATCATAAATGTTCTGATTTCAATTTACAAAAACACAAACAGGCAAGCAAATCAGAATTCAGAAAATGCAGAAAAATAATATTGGCAAAAACAGGAATTGGCATTAAATGGACAACATAAGATGTTCAAACCAAAGTGAAACTTGAAATTATAGGCACTAGTTTTTATAACAGCCACCACACCAACCACCAGGACATTTTCCCCAAACACCGACACACCTTTTGATTCAGAGCACAGGAGGTAAAGGCGAGTGAAACTAAACCAAATTGTCAATCCAGTGAGCACAACAAAGCTTTTCTGGGTTTAGGGACCTTGACATGGAGAAAAGGTTTTGATTCTGTCATGGTATAAATATCCAATTTTGTGAGAGTCAGAGGGGTGGCTAAAGCCAGTGTCATCTTTTTATTACCACAGCTGTGAAGAGAAACCCCTTAGATAAGTCAACATAGTGCTGCACTGACCTGGGCAATATTTCCAAATTTTTAGAAAGCCATTAAAAAGGTAGTAGAGTTGAGCTTCACTGACAGTAATATGCTTTGGAGACTTCAACATGTTCTTTTCTCAAATTTAGGAGCTTTTATTATCTGTAAAAATCAAATAATATGCCAGTCCCTAGTGATATAATAATACTAATGTAATAAAAATCTCTAAAAAAAAAGCCTCTAAAAAGTTCTAGACACACAATGTTGCAAAAGGCGTTGTTTATGATCATTTCTGTTTTTAATGATCAAAAATAGCACTGTCTAAGCCATCTGCAACATTTGGAGGAGCAAGGGCTTCTGAATCATCACCTTTTTGATGGAAGTGATCATTAAAATAATGGAGATTTGATATGTGCTTTTTTTGTATATATTGTTTTACATTTTAAAAAATATCAGTGGCATCCTTTTGATTACACTGAAACAAAAATAGTCCTTGAGGACTGGGCATGTCTTTATTTTTGCAACCAAAATCCTGCACAGTGCTTAAATTGCGCAAATAAATTGTCAACATTTGGAAAAATGGTTGGGACTTTATCACAAACATGACTGAATATCATAAAGTTTCTTGAGTTTTCTTAACCACCATTCTAATCTAAATAATTGGAATTTTGTATCATGTTGAAACACACTAATAATTTTAATAGACAGAATTGTTCAGGTTTCTAAAGCGTATTGTATTTCGTCGAACTTTACCAATGCCTTTTTACTGTTTAGTTTAGTTTCCTTGACATTAAAAAAACCTTTTATCAAAATGATTTGGGTGAGCTACCTTAATATTTTCATGGCACATTTTCTGACCAGGAAGAATCTGTTCAGCTCGAGGCTTTCCAAGCTGAGTCTGCTTTATGACAGATGGATTCATCTGCTTTGCTCAGCGTTTGGAGAACCGGGTGTTTCTTTCTGACGGTCCCCTTGGGGTTGAATTGAACTGAATTTGCTGTTACACATAGTTTTATTACAATATTTTTGTAATACCTGAAATAAAAAAATACCTTCATTAACCTTTTCATACATTAAGACAGTGAGCAGAAATTGGCTACAATTTTTGATCATTATAAGCAAACACTGAGTCTAATATTGGGTGTTTCAGACTATTTTGTTTCAATGGTATAAAAATTATGTATTGGCATAATATTTAATTAATTGATATTGCCATTCAACATTATCACAGAGATATGATCTGGTCTATATTACCCAGCCCTAATGCTGCACACAGTTTACCTGCTCTGTGAGGGGTTTAGTTACAGGTATGGAGGTAGATAAGCTGTAGAAGGTGCAACAACATTCTCTGAGAGTGGTGCAGATTCTCAGCCACACAGTCGCCTACAGTAAGATTTGCACCAACATTATGCACCATTTTCAACCAGGATCCACTTTGCCTTCATCACCCCTTCTCTGATTGCCCCTGCAAAATTAATAAAACCTCAATTCCACCCAGCAGAGCATTAATATACACAGAAACACACCAAATGAATTCTTCGATAGTCATTACTTGCAGATTAGTTATCACTGCTGTGCTAGATCAAGAGAGACAAGATTTTCTTTTCTTATCCGTTGATCTTCGTGGGAGATTCGAATTCACCAATAAAGAGAATTTAATGTAACACTCTGCAAAAAGACATTTTAAACTTTCCATATTTTCTTAACTGAAAGGAAAATCTCATGCAAAACTGCAGTTTAGGGGAATATTTAGATCACCTGCATCTTGTTTCAAATGTTTGAGACAGCAGTTAAAGAAGAAAACCTGGTTCACATAGCCAATTGATAACTACCATTTTGTACCTGAACTTTTGTCCGGCCAGCTAACACAGACAAGAAAAAGCCTACTGTTTATTTGCTTAGTAGCTCACCCCTCTGAAATTAAAGTAACCTGAAAGGCAAACTGTAGTACAATTTAGAGCCGAGGCTTTGGCCGAGCTGTCGATGATCAAGTCCTGATTTGACACAAAAAGGCTTTGGAGAGTTAGCTTGCAGTTGATGTTCAAAAAGCACATTTTAAAACAACTGAAATCTCTAAAGAAAATACTGATATGGATGTTTTGACATACATTTCCTTAAATAATTTGAATAAATAATTTCCTAAACAAACTTGTGCATACATTCTGGCTGATTAAAAAAGAGGAAAGATTCTTTAAAATGTCATAGCCCACACAGAGGAGCTGTTGCTGCTGCAAGACATCAACAACTCTTTTAACAATATGGGGTGATCACCTGCACAGCATCATCTCAGAGATCGCTCACCTGCAGTCTGTTAAACAGAGCAGAAAGAGAGAAATGTGTGGAAACATTTCGACCTGAGGGAGGGAACAGAAGAAAAGGTGGTGTGGGAGAGCAAAGGTTTGGATGAAAGGTGGACTGATGAAGGCAGGTGATGTGTCCTCTGCTGGCCGACCTCGAGTCAGGCGGTTTCTTTGGCATCTTCTGCTCTGCTCTACATGCTGGACCCCTCCAGAGCCGGACCCCCAGGAGGAACACAATGGGAGGTCCCCTTTGACAAGATGTGGACACTGCCCTCTTTTAATTATTATTTGTTCTTATTTTTGGAACATAAATTCTCTTCTTCACTGTAAAAGGTATCTCTGGAGGATAAAGTGCCATGTTGTAATGTCTGCTTCCTTGTGTTGGTTAGGGAGCCCCCTGCTGGCAGCTCTCAGTAACAACCTTCTCTCCAGTTGTCCCCTGTGCTGCTGTAGGTCCGAGGAGCAGGAAGAGATCTGAGGAGAATCAGAGATCTGTGATGAAACTAGATATCAATCATCCATTTTATCTAGAAGCTGACAGCAGCGACGCCTGATTCAAACAACCATGACCTTGATCTCTGCTGAATCAGAAAATCTTCACCTTCATCTGTACGTCTTTTGTCATCTTTTAAACTTTTTTTGCCTTAATTCTGGGGAGTGGATAGACTCAGGAATTGGTAAAAGAAAAGGGTAGAGATTTACATGAACCCTAAAGGCCAGATCTGAAAACCAGGCCGCCTGCATAGATGCGTGTACACAGAACCTTTACAGACATAACTTCAAACTGTCATCATTTATCATTCAGCTTTCATTTTACAGAAACCCTAATCATCACTGTTCTACATTATTTTGGAGATTTCAAGGAAATCTGAATCCTTAAAAACAGAGAATACTGGTATAAGGACTTAAATTGAATTCTATAGTCATGCTTCACAGTTCCCCAGGGGCTTTCTTTTGTTCATTACCTTTGATTCTAATAATACAATCTGGTGGCCGGCAGAGGAATGTAAAACTGGAAAGTATTTACCCCCTTCCTGATTTCTTATCTTTTTGTCAGTCACTTTGATTCTCATTTGTTCTTGAATTTCTTTGGATCGTGGCATGATGTGTTTCTTTTCCAGAACTTGCAGCCCACTTCACTTTGTTAGACAGGTTCTGTTTATGTGATTTCTTAATTCAACAGGTCTGCGTGTGGTCAGTGAAATTGAACTCAGCTTTCAAAAAAATGTGGTTAATCACAGTTAACTCATGATTTAACAAGGGGGGCAATGACTTTTTCACATAGGGTCATGTAGGTTTGGAGAGCTCATTTAAAATCATCATTTAAAAACTGCATTTTGTATTTACTCGGGTTATCTTTGTCTAATGATAAAATTTGTGTGATGATCTGAAACACTTAAAGGTGACAAGTATGCAAAAAAGGGGGCAAATACTTTTCCACAGCACTGTATAAGTATACTGTGTACCGTATGTGTGTATATATATATATATATATATATATATATATATATATATATATATATGTATATATATATATATGTGTGTGTGTGTGTGTGTATATGTATATATGTATATATGTGTATATATATATATATATATATATATACACACACACACACATATATACACATATATATACATGTGTATATATATATACACACACACACACACACACATATATATATATATATGTACATACATATGTGTGTGTGTGTGTGTATATATGTATATATGTGTGTATATATATATATATATATATATACACACACACATATATACACATATATATACATGTGTGTATATATATATATATATATATATATATATATATATATATATACACACACACACACACACACATATGTATGTACATATATATATATATATATATATATATATATATATATATATATATATATAGCTTGCTTAAGGGGAACTTTTGGGGACATCTGCCTCAGTAAATACATGTCCAAAGAGCTCATTAAAAGAAGCATAACTCATCTGTCTCACAGCTGAGAGACAGTTCAGTGTGACCCTTGTTACAGAGACCATAGCGGAGGGCTGTGGTTCACATACCATCAAAACTCCCGACAGTTTCCTGACATTTTGGAACAGCTTCACGTGTTACCTGTTCTGACTCTTACTGCTAACCTCCTAGAGAAAAATCCCCCGTGAGGTCAAGGTGTGAAGCTTTAAGAATGAAAATGGAGACGATGTTTATGTGATGCATCTAACCACTGCTGCAGTCTCATGCTCTTTCCTCTCTTTTCTAGGCATTGGGATGTATTTGATGTAACACTGACTGATACTTATACCCTAACTGTCACCATCATCATTTATTCCACATCATCCTGCATCATGCTTGCCACCTAAGACCCCAAACCCTCATTCAACAAGTAAAGTCTCTCCATTTGACATGATTCTGTCAGGGAGGCATGTGCATGTGGTCTCAGGAGCAGCCTTTAGGATTTATTTGCTTTTTTTCCATGCATGTGTGAAAATGGCAGTAGTCTGTGGGGTACATACTTGCGCACAGGCTGGGCCAGTTTACTCCGGGGTAGAGGGATCCCCCCTCCTGGAGCTGCACTGGGGCGGGGCAGGCCGCTGCGTGGAGGAGCCAGGGAGCGGGTTGGGGTGGAGTTGGCAGAGTTAGGGGTGGATGTGGCCTTCATGGGTTGCCTCAAGGCCAATGGGGAGGGAGTGGCTGGAGTCCGCAGCTTACTGGGAGAAGGGACTGATGACGAGCAGAGCAGAAACACAGTCAAACACAAACAGACCACGGTAAGAGAGTGTCTGCAGATAAAATGCTATTAGAGATCAGTCTGTTTCTGGTTTCACAATGAAGGTATGATCAGATGCACAGAGGTGTAAGAAACATACTACTATATGACTGTAGTTCACATACTGTTTAACAGACTTCTACCAAACATGGACACATATAGTGTGTAGGTCTTTTCTAACCACACCCGTCACACACTCATGAATGGGGTCAATCCTGTTGGGATGCAACACTAGAAACTACAAAAGAAACTGAAACAAACAGAACTCAGCTGTCTAACATGATGGATGGGGTGAAACAAAATGATGCACAAACTAGTAAAACCAGAAGCACAGCATCGGTACGACCACGGCGAGGAACCACAATTACAATATTTAAAAGCCCTCAGTGAATACTCACTGAAATCACCTTCTTCTCCAAAGCAACAGGAGAGTGGGACTGGACAAAGACGGAGACAACAAAGACAAAAGCCTTAATTCAAAGCTGAAGAGGAAGGGGTCTCTTATTGTTTCTTTGTTTGTCTTATTAACAAACAGGATGGAGTGACAGTCCTGCTTGGCAGATGTGTAGCCGATTGTGGGCAAGTTTTGTGGCCCTCACTGAGTCTGCTTGGATTAGACCTTAGGTCACAGCAGATGGTGAGGGTGTATTAAAAAAGGCACCATGGTAAGAGAGCATGGTTGAATATAACTACTTAATTTTCACATATAAAAACACTTAAAGGTATCTATGAGAACAAATAAAACTATTCAGAGTTTGTATTTATTACATCATGTGTTGCACTTACATGAAGATCACTCTTGCTTATTAAAGGAAGGTCTAGAATACAAAGCAGATGAATTCTTTTTTTGGACAAAGCTAAAACAAACACAAGCCTGAGATCTGTGTGTGGATTGAATGTTGTGGGACAGTGATTATCAACTATCAGGCCCACCACAGCTTCACATGCGGCCCCCAGAATATTGTCAAATATATGCTGTAGTTTGAAGGGTTAATCAGATTGCAAAACATTTAACCAAACTGCCTGCATAGTTAAGCCACTTTATGGAAAAGAATTTCTTTGCCATTTTCAGCATATTTCACAGGCATGCCAGTATTTTAGTGTCAAACCCCATGATGACAGCCCCAGAAATAATTAGCCAAAATATTTTAGTGACCTCCTGGCAGAAGTATGGTTTATAAGGACTGATCTCACTTTAAAAAAACAAACAATAACATACATTATGGAAGAAAATGAAACTTTTAATTTGATAATATATTGGACCAAAGTATTTCTATTTTTCAGCCCAGCCCCATAGCATCAGTCTAAAATAAAATAGCTCTAGTTCAATTGTAGTTCACGATCCCTATTTCATGATACATCGACCACTGCGTTGCTTGTGGGCCAAAGGGGTTTTGGGCCCATCCATGTGAGCAGCTGGCCATCAAAGAATATTTCCTAAGTTCACATTTTATATCTAAGACCATTTAACAACAAAATAACACCAATTTCTCTTTGAAGAAAACTGGAAAGAAACGGAAAATGTGTAACTAACAAGTTGATCAGCTATTGTTCAAGAAGTCTTGACCAATCAAATCAGGTAATAAAACTCAACCACGCCCTTCATGTGAAGGACAGGGGCTCAACTTGAACCTACGTTTAAGTGATACAGCTCATCAAGGATCTAGGTTCCCTCAAAATCTCAGCCACAGACAGCAACACCTTCAAGATTGACACAGTTTGGTCTTGTTTTTTTCACTGGAATAAAAAACAAATTTGTCAACAAAACCATCAAACTGATATCAGAAAGACGTATGGTAGTGCGTAATGTTTTTGCCTAGTCAAACTGTCCTAAAAGCTGAAAAACAGTGCTTCTGGTGAGAACAGAGCTTGTGAACAGACAGCATAGTGCACTGGTGTCAGCGTGGATCCTCACCCTGACTGTCATCAGTAAAAACAAGTAATGAACAATCCACTCCACTGAAAAAAGGATTTCCTTAAACAGAAATGCTGTCCCAGTGTTCTGAGGTGTTTGCTGGATCCAAAGAGTGAATGAACAGGATCCTATTTTTGGGCTTTTGGGAATTTTGCTGAACCTGCTGTACGTCAAATTAAAAAGAAGTGATAACTCTCATGAGTGGTTAGCTCATTCTGAATATTTCAGAGAAACATCAAACGAGTTAAAAAAAGGGGACTTAGCTTAGACGAAATTTGATCAAAAAATGCTTAATTGTCCAAGTGCCTGCCAGGACCTTCTGGTATTTCTGGCATTTTGCACTTGAGTTTTGGAGGACATACCCTGGATAACTGAGTGAATTGAAATTAAAATGGCCATCAAAAATTGAAATAACCAAGGCTTACTTTTGGCGTAGTGAGACTACTTCTGTTGAACTCAATATGATTTTGAGTGTCAAACATGGTGCAGCCACTGCAGCTATCACTGATACTAATAATGATAACAATTAGGGCTGAACAATTTTAGGAGAAGATCTAATTCATGATTTTCTTCAAATCAAGTGCCAGTGCAATATTCACTATGTGTAAAGTAACATTTACAAACACGACAGAAAATTACATCATACCATCAGTCATTAAAATCTATTACTGTAAGGCCAGGATGAAAACTAAAGAATAAGGATTGTAGGGGTGCAATTGTAATACCTTCCTCTAAATTCAGTATCGATTCAGTAAATCCTCTGAATTGATTCACCTCCTGGCCAGGGGGGGCACACTTAGTATGTAGCACCAGAAATGAAGGGACATGGTCCAGATGTGAAATTGTTCAATAAAATGTTTTGTGAGGTTTATCACAATGTCCAAGAGTAAATATTATTTAAGTTTACATGCACTTTATTTTTTCAGTGCTTATACAGAACTGTAATGTTTTTACTTTAGTACTCCATTATGCACAAATAAGGTATTATTATGCAAATTTTTATTTCCAGATGTTTGATTTCTCAAAAATGTGAGGCAACATACCACATATGTTCACATTGGCATGAAAATTAATATTTAAAAATGGTCAACAGGTACTCTAATTATTTGTGTATTTCTACTTCTGACTGAATCGACACTGACGTATTTAAATCAATATTGAATTGAATCACAACCTAAAGAATGAAAATCAACTTGTGAGGTTCTTAACAATGCCCAGCCCAAATGTACACTCTTTAAAGTCCTTGACCAACAGCAGTTATTACAACTCAAGAACTAAAAAAAAACATCTTTGACTGTCTTAACTTAAAAATGTAGAGCAAAACTCCTTAATTGTGTTAAGAAAAAAAGTCCCCCCCCCAACAAAAAAAACAACAAAAAAAAAACATGTTCAATAAGTAAAAATAAGAAAAACAAAATTCAACAATTCCATTAATGGAAAACAGGATCTGTCGTACACTCAAGTACGAAGGTCAAGGTCAGTCTTTTATGGCTGAAGAGAGCCGGCTCATCAACATCTATAGCAGCAGTTAAAGTACTTTATTGAACCCTAGCTGAAGAAACCTGAACTATTTTTTAGGTGAAACTGAAAAGGAATGGAAATAAAACAAAACTCTTACTAAAATAAAATGACCCTCCCTCTGCCCTTCTGAAAAGTCTGTCAGACATTAACATAGGTGGGTTATTAATTAAAGGCTCAGCAGCACCCAAATATTGCAGATCTATTCTGTAAACAATAGAGCATTTTCCTGAAAAATAGAAAATATCTTTTCTAAACAAAGGCTGACATTTCAAGTCAGGGTGAAGTGCAGAACAAATAAAATCTCAAAAGTACTTCATCAACAATAAAACTTGCTTCCCTGACATCTCTACATCACTCTTTACAGATTTTTTGCCAAGAAAAGCAGCATGTCAACCTTTGATGGTTTTGGACATGAGCCCTGACATGGGACAACATTGACACGAGCAAATAGTTGACACAACAGATCCTGGGTCAGTCAGGAGCTTTGGCCATCGCATGATCACTTTGTCTGAAATCACCACTCCGATCAGGAAACTATAAATCCTTCAGCCCTAATAACAATGCCTTACTGCAACATTTCATGTTGTAAAACAGGCAAAGAAAACAACAGAAACAGATAACCACACTCAAGTTTACCAAAGGTCACAAAATGATTTCATCTTCTTAGATTAGATTAGATAGAACTTTATTAATCCCTTTCTGGAAACTCCCTCAAGAAAATAAGGATTCCAATATCAGTTTGAAAAAAACATAAAAAGATACATAAAAAAGACAGATATAAACAACAATATAAAATAGATCTAAATATATGTGTGTACACACACACACACATACATATATATATATATATATATATATATACATATACATACATATACACACATATATATATATACATATATATGTATATATATGTGTATGTATGTATATATATATATATGTACATATATATGTACACACACACACACATATATATATGTGTATATATATATATATATATATATATATGGCTACTGGCTGTAGCCATACTTACAATCAATGGGAGAAAGTAATCAACCTTTCAGTGCACCAGCGGCTCAGCTGTCTAAAATGGAGTACTGCATAAATGTGTGTGAGCTTGACCTCACAGCGTGCAGCAGGTCAGGGGAGTCTTTACCTCTCAGGGCTGTTGGGCTTTGGAGACGCTCTTTAGGTTTCGGGGACAAGCGAGAAGGGGCTGAGTATCTTGGAAGCTGAGCTGCTGCTGAAAAAACAGGGACAACTTAGCACGGAAGTCAGAATTCAATGCGTCTTATCGGAGAAAAAAGGGAACTGTCATGGCTAGATAGCCTGAAGAACAGTTTAAATCCACTAGGGGGCGTTAGAGGTTTTTCTGTCAGGGGGAGGGAGCAGCAGCCTGCCAGAGCAAAGCATCAGTCATTGCTGTGTTGGAGCCCTGGTGAAATGAAGGTTCATTCGGGTTAAACATGCTCAACATGTAAATGAAGAAAGAGAGAGAGGCAGAAGAGCTGGGCGGTTTGGACCAAGGACCATGTCTTAATTTTTTATTTTTTTAAAATAATAATGCATATTTGATTCTTTTGTTTTTCAGTGAAGGGATATTAAATGATTGTCACAATTATTATAATTAGACAGATGCATTGTTTAACATCTGTATCAGCAATATCTGCCCTTTCTACAGACATGTGTCCATAGGCGCAGAGATGGACAGAAACAGATGTTAGTCCAGGTGTTCATCTGAAGTGTTAAATCAGTTGCTGATGCTTAGCACAACTGTCTGCTGAGTCATTAGAGATTTTATTGGGTAGCAGAGTTTAACAAAATCTAATCTGTTTTCATGTGCAAACATGAATAGAAATGTAGTCGCTGTAACAGCGTTAAACCATCCACCATCTTTACTGCTTAATCCCTTTGGGGACAGGGCTGGAGCCCACTGCAGCTGTCCTTGGGCAATGGGTGAGGTGCACCATGACTGGTTAACTGGCCAACCACGGGAGTGTTGAACCAAAGAAAAGTAATGTACAAAATTTCGGTATCTATAAAAGCATTGGATATCATTGGTTCACATATTGGGCCCTAATTTTCACAATTTGTGAATCACTGGCAATAATACCAAGATTATACATTTGCTAACATTTGATACTGATGCCTGTCTGAAACAACAGCAAATAAAAAACAAACTCTTAGGGCCAGATCCACAAAGACTGGATTGCTCCTGCTGCTAGCGCCATCATTTGCGCAGAATTAGCTCACGCAATCTGCCCTGTTTTAGCGCCTTATTCTCAAAAGAATTTGCTCTAATCATATGCCGGTGCTAACACGCCCACACAGTTTGGCATCTGAGCACACTTTGCGCCTCTGATTGCAATAAGCCGCCTGTCATATAGGTGGCTTGTTCCTGCGAACTTCGAGGAGATTGACCGTCTTCTTTACACTGAGCAACAAAAACAAACAACGGCACAAGAACAATATGCAGTAAACAGCGAGGCACAAGACGCGAATTTGCAGCTATAGCGAGTAGTTCACGTCAGCTGGTAAGTGCTCCAGCAGGTCTAAACCAAAACATGTTGGGCTTGAGAGCACAAATGCAGGTGAGTCATACAGAGATGATGGGGGCCATGAGAAGGATTGCTGCTGCTCTTGAGGCCAGAAATGCTTCAGTTGCAAGAGGGGGAGTCAGCCTGAGCCGCATGGTGGCAATTAAGAGGCAGGAAAGAAAAATAAATGCAATTTATAATGACCTTATTTGACATTCACGTTTTGTTGTCGTTCTCATGTGTTTCCAGAAATGCTCAAGGCTTTATATGTTGATTTATTTTTTATTTATTATGTTGTCCTGATGATCTTAAGTGTATAAATGGGTTAAGGTCGACTTGTAGTAAACAGTCGAGTAATTTTTTTCATGACACAGCTGTCATCGCATCTTAACAAAAGAAACAATTCGATGCGGAGTTGTCCATGGTCCTGAATCTTTTATACTGACCTATTTACATTAGAGCAGAGCTGTCCAATGTCCTGTCTTTAGGTCAACATAAAGCCCACTGTGACCTACCACTGAGGCCACTGAATTACTATTGTCAGGATGAGCAGTTGAGTTGCATTTATTTGTCGGGTTTGTTTGGGTATTACTGATTTATCCCCTTATTTAGTGAAGCATTCTGCGTTTAGTGGACGACCCTTACCTCCTGAGACACAGCCGCCAAGTGTATAAATGTCAAAGTATTAATTGTGCCCCTTAAGAAAAAAACTTCAAATTATTTATAATGAACACGAAGTGGTTCAAAGTGGTCAAAGGACCATATGTCCATAGGTGTTGTTTTTTTTTGTCTTTTTTGTTGTTGTTCATCCCTGTTTTTTATTTTTATTTTGGCCTTTTTATTGAAACAGCCAAAACAAATGCAGAAAATACAACTCAAATGACCGAAAAGTGGTCAAGGGGGTCACAGGGGTTTTTAACAGACTGTATTTAGACAAATTATTCATGTTTACTTAAAAGTGGTGGAATGGCCGCAGAGACGAACTCAGTAGGTTATATTACTGCCTGGCAACCGCTATCTGCAAATGATTTCACTGTCACTTAAATGAAAAAGTGATACTCTCCTCCGATAAATCCTTTCTTTAAATTAGAAACTGCGTGGATTTAATACACGGGTCTCAATGGCGTTAAATAGCACCGCTTTACTGCCTGTGGCAATTAGCGCTGGTCTTTGTGGATTAGGTGGTATTTGCAATGAGGCTTATTTGCATAGGAAGGGGGCAATTTTGCGCTGAATTTATGAATATTCCCTAATTTACATGCATGCAAATTGGACCGGCACAGCTAGGAGTGGCAGTGCAGTTTGTGTTCAGTTTGCGTGCATTTCACCCTTTGCTTATGTTTTGTGGATTGCACGCTATTTTTTTCTGTCATTTGCACACGTTTAGCGGTCACAAAAAAAGTGCAGTCCTTTTGAGGATCTGGCCCTTAGTCTTTAAAACCTAATAATGGGAACCCTTTTAGGCAGACTAAGGCCCACATTTTGAGGTCAGCTTTTTGAATATGTTTCATTGTTAGGGCCAGACAATAGAAAACATGAAATAAGAGAGGCAACAAAAAACCAACAAATGTTTTAAAATCACATGATGAGTTGTGTGAATGTGTGTGTTTCTGTAAGTGTTTCTAACAGTTCATAACACGAAATAAGCCAGATATCTCACAGGATCTAAAAGAGGCAAAAAAGATGAATGAGGAAAGTATGAATATAATAATGGTGATGATAAGGAAATGTATTAATACTGACAGCTAAATCTGTTGCCACTATCATTTAGTACTGGTGTCAATCTAGAGATAACAGAGGAACACTGGGAGCAATCAGCAGGAAAGATGATGGTGTTTTTTGTATCTGTTACGGTAATTATTTGAACATAGTGGGAGCCTTATTGGTGCACAAGCAGAAAGAGGCAGAGGCTGTCATTTGTTTGTGGTATCAGAAGTTGAGACTGTCAATGATTGGTGTTTCCATGTCGTGTCAAAGTTGGATGGTTTGGTCTTTACTGGGGCTTAAAGTTTTTCCACATAAATGTAGTCAATAAGCACATTTTTCCAAAAGGCAATATTCATGTTTTTCTTTCATTTCCAGTTTATGAGGAGAGTTTTCTTAGCAATAGTCAGGGCTATAAGGAGTGTTCTGCTGGGTGTGGTGTTGGGGTTAAGACTGGATGTGTCTCAGAGTAAACAGAGCTACGGCCAAAGTGGAATGTGAAAATTCAAAACTGTATTCCAACAATGTTTACTACCATACATTTGGACTTTGTTCTCAACACTGGTTTTAACGTTATTCTTTAAGTTTTGACTTTTTCTCACATCGAACATCTAGCTTGTCTGTCCATCCATCCATTTTCTACACTGCTTGTCTCTTTCAGGGTCGCTGGGGGCTGGAGTCTATCCCAGCTGTCTTTGGGCAAGAGGCGGGGTACACCCTGAACCAGTAGCCAGCCAATCACAGGGCCACATAGAGACACGAACAACCATTCACACTCAGACTCATACCTAAGGGTGGTGTGGAGACACAAATCAACCTAATGAGCATGTTTTTGGTCTGTGGGACGACGCCGGAGTGCCACAGACCAACACGCACACACGTGCACCCGAAGAACAAGAAAGGCCCTGCCCATCACGGGATCAAACTAGGGACCTTCTTGCTGTGAGGCACGTGCACAACCTGCTGCGTCACCATGTTACCCTCGAACTTGTTTGTTACCTCTGCCAAGGAGGTTATGTTTTCGCCGGGGTCTGTCTGTCTGTTTGTCTGTTAGCAAAATTACGTAAAAACTACTGGATGGATTTACATGAAAATTTAACCAGAGGTGTGGTTTGGTAACAGGGAAGAGGCCAATACATTAAAGTGCTGATCAGATCCAGATTGACATCACAAAAAAACATTAAAGTTTATAACAGCAAATCCCAGTCATTTATGGCATTATGGGACTTGAAATTTATTTGGAAACTGACGTCTAGTTTTTCAAGCCTATGCCATTACATTTCCCAGCTTCACTTGCAATGCCAGGGGAGGAGTTCTCCACACCGGTCCATCTACTGTCTCACGGAACGAACACCAAACGTTAAATCAGCACTGAAAGCTGTGCATGCAGAGTTCTGCTGACAGACACAGTGGAGAGGAGGAAGACATTCCCGATGGAGACTGTAAATCACTTGAAACAAGGCTGCTGATAATGTCAATACAGAAATAGTCCGTCATAGCAGAAGTCTGTGTGTGTGAGTAAAAACCTAA
Organism: Cetoscarus ocellatus; assembly: GCA_037902135.1. Taxonomy (NCBI): domain Eukaryota; kingdom Metazoa; phylum Chordata; class Actinopteri; order Labriformes; family Labridae; genus Cetoscarus; species Cetoscarus ocellatus. The sequence continues at coordinate 1,436,458 of JBAMNC010001447.1, forward strand.
CCCCCAAATTCCACATAGAGCGAACGCACTGTGCACTGAAGCACCGTGGTTTTGCTCCGACCAAACGGGCTGCCAACATCACCCACTGGAAGTGCCGCGGCGCACACAACACCAACATCTGTACAAGCAGCAGCAAACTGGATCAGTTACAAGACCCACTACTAACTAGGCCACTCTATTGGATGATATTTATATCAACAATAATCACACTTGTTGCAGATTGATATTATTCATTCCACAATGTGCCTATAAAATAAATACAGGATTATAATGTTGGGTGGAAATCACAATTTATGGGTGGAACTGAGCTGCTTGGTGCTCTCAGAGTGCTTTTCTAGTTAATAGTATATTAACCAAAAAAGAGAAGTAGCATTGTCTTGTTTGTACAAATAAGTTGGAAAAATTTGTAAAAGTTGGAAAATTTATTTTGCTGCTCACTAAGTACACAGAATTTTCAAACTGTTAGAAAAGTTTGTTTGCAATTAAGAGGAGTGTGCTATTAAGGGAGTTAGCTAAGCTTTTGTTAATTTAGAAACTGAAAATTGCCCAATATTGTGTGCTTTAGATTTTAAAGCAGCACCAAGTAAGATTCCGGCTTTTTAGCTCTCTAGTGGCCTCTATGGTCAATGGATGTAACTGCGCGGTTACAAAAACAGAGCGCCTCACACCAACGTGCATCTGTTGACATACAGAGGGAGGAGAAGCGAGCCGACAGGACGTCCAGAGAGAAAAATAACCCATGTGGACTGATAAGGTACAGTCTGATCATGTTTTTTAGTTTGTAGTTTTTTAGTGTGGAAGTGTTCCTACCATCCACATCGAAGTTACATAGTGCCAGTGAAGGTGATACAGACCCCCTCAGACCATGACAGAGGTGTCATTCAACCTGTTGTAAGGTGATGAACCATCACATTGACTCTAGAAATATTATATTAGGGTGGAAAAACGACATAGTGTTGGTTTAACTTTTGTTGCCCTCTGTTTTTTTTCCCCATCTTTTCATTGTTTTGATGAAGAATAAAAAACATTATTGTGCACTATAAAAACTGAATAGATTCTGCTAAAATGGAACAAAAATTATCCCTTTCCACCTGCCCTTTTTTGGTATATTTCCCCAGCACAAAACAAAAAGACGTTGGGACAAACAAAGCATACATCAACCAAGTTAAAATAAAAAATTAAATAAACATACTACAACACTTTATAAAGTGACCTTAGTATATCATGTTATGTTAATTTATCCAATCAGCAGCTCAGTCTGGTGTAAATGTAAATTATGTGCCATTAATCAGCACAAAAAATGGGTTCCAAATCTAATTAAACTTTCCTGATTGTCCACAGATCCACAGCCTAATTTTTTCAAGTCTTACAAAATGTAAGACATCCTTCAGCCACTGCGAGTGTGGGAGGTAGAATAGATTTCCATCTTAAGAGAGTTAGCCTTCGGGCAAGGGGAGGGTGGCAAGGGCCGAGGTGTCTTTTTGTGAGGAGGAGAGGCTGAGCCAGGGCAGTGGAACCCCAAAAATAGCTGTGAACGGACTTGGTGTAATCAGTACACCTGTAATTATGGATAAAATGGAGAACATTTTTTGCCGATATTTAGAAAGACTTGGGCATTGCCAAAACATATGAAAATAATTAGCAGGGGTTCGATAACAGCGATCATAAGATGGTGACACATTCTTAAACATTTTTGCCAGACGTTCTTTGGTGTAGTGAGCACGGTGTAGAATTTTACATTGAATAAAACAGTGTTTGGCACATATGGAGGATTTGTGCACCCTATGTAGAGCCTCACCCAAAATATTTTCAGAGATTTGCATTCCCAAGCTAGCCTCCCAAGTTGTTCTATAAGGTTCCAAGGAGTCTGATCTGAGAACCGTCAATACCAGAGTCAGGATGTAGAGCAGGGAAACAGGCAAATGTCTTAGAGACGAAGCTTCACACTTGAAGATATCTAAAGAAAATGGGTTTTTGGCAAAGAAAATTTGCTTACTAATTGCTGAAAAGAGGCAAATACCCCATCCATGAATAATCCCTGACGCACCACACTCCCAGTTGAGCCCAAACTGAAAAAGCATTGTCTATCAACGATGGAGTAAATAGGTGGTTGCCAGTTAAGGGGGATTTAATGGAATGTGATTGGAGGCCAAAATAGTGGAGGAACTGCTCCCATATTCTTAATGATGATGCCACAACGGTATTACTGGTATGCCTGGAGACAGAAGAGGAAAGCTGTGAGTGTAGTAAAGACTGCAATGTGACCGGGTGTGTAGAATTAGCCTCTATGATCAACCACACAGGTGGAGCCTCAAGGTTATCATACTGAATCCAAAAATGTATATTTCTAATATTCACCGCCCAATAATAAAATAACATATTTGGTCGTGCCATCACCCCCAATTCTTTCGTTGTTTGAAGTGATTGTAATCTTAAATTGGGTGTTTTTTTATTCCAAATGAACATAATGCCGTCGAGTTTACGAAAAAAGGAGTGGGGAATGAATATTGGTATGCATTGAAACAAGTACATAAAACAATGTAGAATATTCATTTAATTATATTGATTCTAGCAGCTACCAATAAATGTAAAAGGGACCAACGATCAAAATCACACTTAATTTGAGTCATTAGTAAAGTGAAATTTCTCTTGAATAGTTTATCATATGTATCCGTTACATGAATGCCTCGGTAATCAAAGCCTGTCCTGGGTAATTTAAATTGTACTTTTTGGAGGGGGTAATTTTTAGAAAGTCCATTAATAAGAAATAGCTTGCTCTTGCTAAGATTCACTTTATACCCTGAAATTTTACTGAATGAATCAATAATAGAAAGTGCTATTGGAATAGATTAGGATAAATTTGAGGCGAATAGAAGCAGATCATCTGCAAAGACAGTAAGTTTGGATTCCACTCTATTTCTGATAATTCCTGTGAATTTAGGGTCACATCGAATGGCAATAGCCACAGGCTCTATAGCTATAGTGAACAAGAGGGGACTGAGTGGGCATCCCTGTCTTGTGGACCGTTGAAGTGAAAAATGGGCTGAATTTAAGCCATTGTTTTTTACTGTAGCTTGTGGCGAGGAATACAATAGTTTAACCCAGGACATAAATTTAGGACCAAAACTAAATTTCTCCAAAATAAAAAACAGATCATTCTATTCCACCCTGTCGAATGCCTTTTTGTATCTAACGAAATTAGAGCTTCTGTGGAAGTGGAAGACTTATGGTTATACACTATATTAAACACCTGCCTCAGGTTGAAGAAGGAATGCCTACCCCTGAATCAAGCCTGTTTGGTCCATTGAGATGATAGATGGGAGTTGCCGTGCTAGCAATTTAGATAATATTTAAAAGTCTGCATTAAGTACACTTATTGGCCGGTATGAACTGCAGAGTACCGGATCTTTGCCCTTTTTAACAGAAAGGATATACAGGCCTGGGACAAAGTTTGTGGAGGTGAGCCACGATCAAAAGATTCAGTGAAAACTTCTAATAATAGTGGTGCTATTTTTTGCCAAAATACCTTATGAAATTTGTGTTACCCTCCTTCAACAAAATATACCACTAAATAATAAAAAAGGCTCCTCTAATAAATTCATACAAACAAAATAACTTATCATTTTGTCTAAAAAGATTGCATTGTGGTAAAAAAGCAAGTTACCGTTAGTGGTTCTTGCTGTAAACAGTGTTTTTTTAGCATTAAGCCTGGAACTATTATTAGCATTTTTTTTAATCAATTCATTCAACATTGCACTCACCAGTGGCCAGATGAAGTGAGAAGAGCTGCTTTACATTATTTTAACACAAATAGACAATAATTATCTGACAACTAGGGCTGAACGATATGGACAAAATTTCATATCTCGATATTCATGCCAGACATCTCGATATCGATAAGATACGATACGATACGACTTTGGGTTCGGTGAAAACCAAGCATTTTTCAGAAATATAAAAACATCATAATACAAAAGAATGTGGAAAGTGCAGTTTTAGCGGGGGGGAAATCTATATTGTTTATATCGTTGCTTTTTGATATCAATATCTTGAATGTTCATATCTCGATATCGATACGATAACGATATATTGTTCAGCCCTACTGACAACTATAGTCTTACTCAATACCACATTTGAAACAGGTACACTGATATATCTTTAGATTTCATATAGCCCGGCCCTAAGAGGCAGGAATTATATTGTCTTACATGCCAACGAAAGCTGAAAGGAAAGTAAACCTTTTACATTTTGAATGCCATCTTTAATTCATGAAAAACAAATCACCCTAAGGGTGGTGTTTACAGCGGTATAAGGACAGTTAGGATGACATTAACCAGTTGAATCTCTAACTTGCGCTCTCTCTGTCTCCTCTACCCGAGCAGGATTAATACTGCTCATGGATTAAGGACAGCACCACTACCTTTATCTCCCATTACAGGCTTACATCAAATGGATACTCTTAACTCACAGAAGTACAAACCTAAGCTCCTAAAGAACATAAAACTGTTGTGCACAGGATGTAAAACATATTTAGTGTCGCTAAATCACACTTGATCCAAAATGTCTCTAGCATCATGCAGAGGAAGAGCATGTCTTTGCAGTGAAAGTCAAACTTGGGCATTTGCAGGAGGGATGCATGTGAAAAAGGATTTTAATACTGAAATTATCCAAGACAAAGAGGATCCCTGAAAAGTGAAGCCATGGCACTACGAAGCAGCACAGCCATCCTGGTGCAGGATTAAAAGAATTCCCCTCACACAGTGAAGCAGGAAATGAAGCAGCCTGTCATGTTTCTGAAGCTTCGGTATAGTCAGAAAGTAGGACAAATATTAATGTTAAAAGGCTGAAAATATGATGACATCTACTATGAAACAGACAAACAACATCTTCACTCATGTACACCTTGTGAGTGCTTGAGTTTTTACATTCAACAAATCAAATAAAAACGGGCACATGTTTTGTGCCTGTACTTACTTGCAGACTGGTTCTGGTGTCGAGGAGAGCCACCATTTGGCACTTGTAGGTTTGATTCACAGCTGCGGCTGTTTTTGACAGGCTCTGGGGCCTGAGCTGCAGCTGCCGAAGAGCGTGTGAGGTTGGGAAGACTACGGCGCAGCTTTTCTGGAAACAAAAAATATGGAGTTAGCTGGAACAAAATAATAAACTCAATTATACCTTGTTCTGGTTCACATACCTGCTTCTTTACTCACGGTAAAGTTAGTCATTGTGACTAACTGGTGTGACTCGGTTACCTCCAAACCTGTGCCAAACTTCTAGCATTTGCCATTATATTTTAAAAGGATATATCAATTTAATGCTTACTCAGTGGGTCATTTATGATTTACAGGGCTGGGTACACAATTGAGTTTACTGTGCCTTGGGCACTCTTACTGAGAAATACTGCTTCATATACAGGGAGTGCTGTACTTCCAGTCTAAAACTAGACAGAAGATTAATATAATAAATCAAAAAGTTATTACCATTTATAGATTTTAGGCTACCAGTGGATGTTTATATATTCATCCTAATGAGTTTGGATGAAACCTTTTACTGGATATTCTGTCGGGATCCTTTCTGAAGAAGCAGGACCATATTTGTTGATAAATAGAGTACAGTGGAGCTTTTAAATAGCAAAATAAATAACTCTTTAAATATCTGTCTTTTGTCTGATGGATGCATAGCTTGTGGCTGCTGTATATGTTGATGTATATGATCTTCAAGTGGTTTAAATGGTCAGAATTACATTAGCTGTAGCTTTCTAGCCATGCGTGTTAAGAACTACTTGTGTTCAGTGGTTGTGTAAATAATCCTGAAAATGAGGAAACCAAACAGGCTGAAACAACCATCATAGCTTTAACAGGATTTAGCAGTAGTGTTGACTCTGTTGATTTTTTCAGAGAAAAAGCTGATTCACTGCTATCAAAGTTTGTGTCTATGTAAACAGACACTAAAAAAAATTGTATCTTGTCCATTAGTGAAAAAACAGAGTTTTGTAAAGATGGGAATGTAACAGAGAGAAATATCAGTACTAATCAGGAACATTACTGTCTTTCGTGAAATCCCTGATATCTCAATGGTAATCTTGAAACCTGATAATGAAAACACATATTTTCAGATATATTTTCTCAATCTTAACTACATGCACAGCTGCACATTTACCGTTCCAAAATGCCCCTATTTTATAGTGTTGCAATTAGGCCAGTGGTTCCCAACCTTTTTTGTCTTGTGTACCCCATGAGTCTTTTTGTCACACCATGAGTACCCCCTGACTCATACATGTTGATGATGCTTCAAAAGTAGAACGTAATCAATCTGGTTTATATGGGTTCACTTCTATATCTGCGGACCCACCACAGCCTCAGTGCTTCTTTGCAGTGAAGTCTTGGCAAATAACGCAGTGAAGCCAGCCCCGTCACAGCGACACCAGAGCACCAAACACTCAGGAAGTGTCTGTAAAAGACAATCATCTGTGCCACAGGTTACAGTCTCCTGGGGGAAACTAGTGGTAGAGCACACTTACCATTTTATTGACAGGCTTATCGCAGTACCTTCCAAGTTGGAAATAAATTATTAAATGTTTCCATGTACCCCCTGCAATGTGCTCACGTACCCCTGGTTGGGAATCACTGACTAAGGCAAATGCAAAAGATATACTTTTATAATACCAGATATTTTTAAAAGACATTTAAAATGAATTGTAATTGATTTTCATGTGGCCCTCATAAATAAAGAATGAGTGAAATGCTTCCTTACTTATAATAATAATTATCATCACCTTACACAAAAGACAGTGAATAAAACTGCTCTACCGCAAACTCAAGTGCCACTTTAACTTTAGAGAGATCAAATACACAATAGTGTGACCCTGACAAACAATCATGAACGACCTGCTGCTGTGGACCTGCACCACTCCATGTGCTCTATCCTGCATCAACCATCAACAGAAATGACATCATTTAACATAAATTCATACTTTTAGACCAGTAAAACCATTTTAATGACAGTTCAGCTAAGTGCTGTTATATTAATCAACATCATTCCTCTCCAGATTACATTCATTATAGATACTAATGTTAATATTAGATTGATCTCTCTGTCCAATAAATACAGTGGGCTCAACGAGTTTGTTTCTTTTTAAGTGGGGTTGCTAAAGTCTAGGGCTCTAGTAAATATGACTGAAAATGAAGGAACCTGTGAGCTTTGTCTCTTGGGAGAGATATTCACAGCAGCACATGGTGCCACTGAAAGCCACACAACTAACCCACTTATAGAACAAAACTACTCAAAAACCTACAATGGTTAGACAATATGCTGCAGTAATATTCTTTACAGCTTTTATCTTTTCCTCCACAAAGCTCCTGTGTTTAGAGCTATTGTGTGATGATCCTACCACCAGCAAGTCCTCTTATCAGCTGTTCACTGAAGCACAAACTGACGTAAATCCAAGTCCCTCCATATCACCAACATAGGTCGCTGCTGTATTTACCCTGGATGTATAAAAAGGAAAAAATGATGGCCAAAATTCAGATTTTACCACATTCTGTCGCGGACAGCAGGACTCTCCTCTCTGCAGAGACAGAGCGCTGTGTTTGTGCCCATTTTACCGATCAGGACACACGACAGCAGTTTGAAGGAAAGTAAAGAGCTCTGCTGGAGTAGCTGTGGTACTAAGTCCCACTGGAGTGGAGCTCTGACTTTGTGGACATGGACTCACAGTTCATTCATCTGCTCCACCAGCTAACCTGTGATCTGTCCTGCTCCTCCGTCCTCCATCCCTCCACCTGTGACTCCATCTGCTGAAGTTCATAAAGATATCCTCTCAAACCCATGACTAACGTCATTGTCACTCAAGTCAAATCTCTCATCTTTAGTGCAGTTTGAGTGAAGTCAGTGTTTGTTGTTTCCTCTGAGCAGCTGATGGAGGAGGGATACATGACCCCTACGTCCCAACAGACTAAAGCTCTGAACACAGGAGCTTTGTGGAGGAAGTTAGACGCTGTAAAGAATCTTACTGTAGCGTATTGTCCAGCCATCATAGTTTTTTGGGTAGTTTTAACCTATAGGTGAGTTATTTATGAGGCTTTTAAATGTATCACCCCCGGATATCTCCCCCCAGGGACAAAGCTCCCAAGTTCCTTTATTGGCACCCTTATTTACTAGAGCCAGGGGCCTCTGCACATGTCCCTGTGCACCTTGTTTCGTGTTTGGTGTTGTTTGTGTCACTCTGTGTCTTTGCCATTATCTTGTACATATTGTAAATATTCTATTTCTTACCTTAATTTTAATTTTTACTGTTATTTAAAGTTTAACTCCTGCTTTTTGATTTTCTGCTTTGGTTCTGTTTGTACATGTGTATACACTCTGTGTGTATCTAATCTGTAATTAGAGAGCAAAGTAAACTGGTGTCAAATTCCTTGTATGTCTAACATACCTGGCCAATAAAGCTGATTCTGATTTTGATTCTGATTCTCTAGCAATCCCACTTCAAAAAACCTGAACTGGCCCTTTAAGAATGCTGATCTTCAGTCAAACTGTGCTGCAGGTAAAGGTGCAGCTTCTGTGATAGCGTGCTGCTGTGGTTTCAGAGACTCTGCAAACTTTGTCACTGTGTTGAACTTTTGGTGAGTGGGGATGTCATCACCAACAGCACAGCTGCCACCTGACAATGAGTATCAGTAGACCTCAGGCAGAGAAGTGCAGGTTCACAAGATGCATTCAGTGGGGATGGGAAAAATAAGCTGATCTCTGTAAATGGCTAAAAAAAAAGGGAAGGTACATTAATGTTAAAAAAATTTCCCCCTTGCTGAGCGCGGGCTAGTGATGAGGCCTTGGCATGGCACCTATGTCCTAGGGTGCCAACCCCTGGTCTAGAGCATCCAAATTTTAATATCATGTCTTCTTTAAACTGTTCTTAATACCTTAGTATTGTTAAAACTTGATTTAATCTTTGTTTTTTTAATGTATTGACATGATTTTTCAGGGGATAGTTTGAAATGATCTGTTTGAAAAGCAGAATGTTTCCATGTTTTGTAGGCAGAGCAATGGCGAAGCAGTCGTCCTGACATGATGGCTAATGTTTACAGGCCAGGGGATTTTTTTGATTGTTTAAGAACAGGAATGAGAACTTCCTGTTACCAAGAGGGCCACACTGATTTTTTTCTCACTGTCAAACAGGTTCAATTAGTGGGATACTTCCAAATAATAAACAATTACTGATAATGGCATAACTAGGGCTGTCAAAAAAATGTAATATCAATATTTATATGTTTAACTCATATGCAAGTTTGCAAATTTAAAACAACAAAACTCAGAATGCACACCTGTTTCAGATCATTTATCTTGTAAGTTACATTTGCATTTACTGGTCACAGTAATATTCCCCCCATTTCTTTTATTTTGTAATTACAAATGCATTGATTAAAGTATAAAAAGGAGTTTTACAGAAAATAAATTCAGCCAAATGTGGCACCATATTGTTGAAAATAAAGCTATTTTTATGATTTCACAGAAGTTTTTATCACACTGTCTTTGAAAATAGGGGGGCACCAGTTGCCTACCCCATTTTCAAACTATGGCTTTAGGCAATATGAGCCTTTTGAGAAATGTAAGGCTACTTCCTCCTGAATAAGGTAACTGCTGTTATCCATCATATTCTGGCTCCGAACAACACAACACAATCCAACATTTCTTCAGACCACTGCCTACCAGTGTATGGTGAGGAATTTTACTTTGTTCTACCTGAAGGTAATGCTGTGACAGTGCTTGTGATATAGGTTGTAAAAGGGTCTTTTCACATAAGTTTTTTTTCTGGTTGACCATGAAGTTTTCCTGCTGTGTTTACCTTCATTCTTCACCACGTTGGTCTGCAGGTCATGTCCATGGCCTTGCAGTGAGTGGCGAGGCTGCTGCAGGCGGCTGATGATGGGCTGGGGTGAACCGCGGCTGTGGCTGTAGTCAATAGATCGGGCGGGGGAGCGAGAGCGGGGTGAGTTTCTGGGTGAGACACGGGGAGAGTGTCGAGGGGATGGGCTGAAGCGGCTCGCGGGCAGGTGGAAAGCTGGGTGTACTGCCTCCTCTTCATCCTCCAGGCTTTGAGCGTCTAACTCCTGGTCACTGAACGTGCTGCGTCGCAGTGAGTGACAGGAAGAGCCGGAGCTTCTCCTGGAGGCTGTTGCAATGTAATCTTGTCTCAAACCTGGAAAACAAAATGATTCTTAATGTCACATCACAATATAACACTGCAATCTTACAGGAACTCTGTTTTTGGGTTTGCAAAATATGATACAACAGCTACAAGAAGTATGTGTATCATTTTGGTCTGTATTGTGAACAAAGGTTAAGATACTTGTTTTTACATACTCTCTTCCTGCATTCGCGCAAGTATCTGTACGTCAGTGACATCGTTTAATTTGTAGGTGGTTGAGGAGCCAACTGAGTCTTCGTCCATCTCTGAGGTGCTGAGCTCACTGTCCACTGATGACTGAGGGCTCACAGCTGGAGGATTCCTCTCTGCTGCAGAGTTTCGCTGGTGCACTGGTAAGGAAATCATTTGTCATTCCACAAATTCAACGATGAGTAATATAATATTTCATAGGGCCACAGGGAGGTTCTTACCTGTGTTCCCAGGCATTAATTGTTGTCTGACGATTGGTACTCTGCTGGGAGTTGATGAGGGGGAATTGAAGCCACTGCTGTAGGGGCTGTTGGCTGCGTTTGTGCTGTAGGGACTTCCATAACTCTGCTGATGGTAAGGGCTTCCATACAGGCTTCTTCTCTTGTTGGCTGTAAAGTCAAAGAACGCAACAAAATCATTAGTCTAATGAAAATATCAGGGAAAACTACAAAGTATTACCACTCTTCTGTTACAAACCCCTATTCCAATGAAGTTGGGACATCGTTTAAAACATAAAAAAGGAAAGAAAACAATGATTTGCAAATCATTTTTATCCTGTATTCAATTGAATACACTACAAAGACAAGTCATTTATTGTTCAAACTGTTGAACTTTAAAGTTTTCTTGCAAATATTCACTCATTTAAATTTAATGCCTATAACATATCCCAATAAAGCTGGGACACGGGCATGCTTACCTCTGTACTACATCACCTTTCCTTTTAATACCACTCAATAAGCATCTGGGAACCGAGGACAGTAATTGTTGAAGCTTTCCTCATTCCTCAAAATGCTCCACACCTGTTCAGTGGAGACAGGTGTGGACCACAGCAGGTCAGTCTAGTCCCTGTTCAGTGGAGACAGGTGAGGACTGCAGCAGTTCAGTCTAGTCCCTGTTCAGTGGAGACAGGTGATGACTGCAGCAGGTCAATCTAGTCCCTGCTGTTGTAACTCGAGCAGAATGTGTCTTCATCGTCTGAAATAAGCAGGGACATCCCTGAAAAAGATGGATGGCAGCATGTTGCTCCTAAACCTGTATGTACCTTTCAGCATTAATGGAGCCTTCACAGATGTGCAGGTTACCCATGCCATGGGCACTAACACCCCCCCATACCATCACTGATGCTGTCTTTTGACCTTTGCTCTGATAACAGTCTGGATGGTCCTTTTCCTCTTTAGCCCGGAGGACAACACGTCCATGATGTCCAAAAACAGTCTGAAATGTGGACTCAGACCACAGCAGACTTTTCCACTTTGCCTCAGTCCATCTCAGATGAGCTCGGCCCAGAGAAGCCGGCGGTGTTTCTGAGTGTTGTTGATATTGGGCTTTGTCTCTGCATGATAGAGTTTGACCTTGACCTTGAAGATGTAGAGACACATCATTGTTGTTTCTGAGTCAGATAGCTCTATTATTTTATTGACCAAGCATGTTTACTTCATTACAGACTCTACTGACTGTGACAGAGCAGCAGAGCTCTCTGTCACAGTCAAGGACACTTTAAGGACAAGGACATGACATGAGGTGTAGTGGAAAGTGTACTTCTGTATGACGGTGGCATAGCAGTCTCATCCTTTCACCTTCAGTGTCCGTGCTGAAGCCAAACTAAAGAGCTGAATGAGGGGACAGGTGAGCGGGATCACGAGGGTGATTCACAAAATTAATCACAAAAAAAAAAAAACAGGTATTAAGTTTAAATATACACAGACAAGCTATCAATATGCCAATTGAGGAATAAATGGTGAAACTGAAACTGAATGGTGAACCAATGAGTTTTGATACACAGCCTGACTGATGTCCTTGCTGGGCAACTTCATGAGTTTGTCTGTGTTTAGGTAACAGTGTAGGGATGGTTTATCAGACTGCTTACCCATAAAATATAATTTTAGCTACTGAATTAATTATTTTTTCATCAGGCCTACGTTAAATGAAAACAAGGTAAAACTTTTTTGGTTTAGGGCTTTTAAAACAGATGTATAACTGCCTCTATCATATGGAAATAGAGCTGATTTTAAGTAGCCAAAATGATTTCTCAAAATGTATTGAAGTTGTAATGAAACAAGAAGGTCAAGTTTATTAATACAGGACCATGAGGGCAAACCTAATAAAGTGCAGCACTGATGATAATGATAAGAACAATTCTTATTATCATTATTACTCTTGTTATTATTTCTTTTTAAATTAAACTTTTAAACGATTAAACAAATCTTTTTTTCTGCCACAGAGCCTAATATATAAATACTCAAATAATAACAAAAAAAAACATTAAATGTCTTTGCAGTTTTTAAAAAAAAAATGAATTTATGTTTTGGAGGGTGTTTTGGGTTCTCATAGGTCTTTATGAGTGATAAGGGCTGCTCAATTATTATAATGGTTATTCAGAATAAATTTGACATCACAATTATTTTACAAAACACTGTGCATGAATTTAAAGTGAGATCCCTGACAGCCTCTGAGGTAGTATCAGAGGCCCTACAAGTTCAGGACATGATTGGTGAAGCCAACAAGGTAGTGCGCCCTGTGTGTGTGCATGTCTGACTATGTCTGTGTGTTCTTCTATTCCCCTGCAATGCCAGACATGGACACCAACATCAAGGAATCAATATGAATATGTCTTAAGGTATAATGACAGCAAAACCTTGCAGAAAAGGAACTAAAGGGGCTCGTGTAAATAAGTTCCAGCACTTAATATGGTTTGTGTTCTTCTTCATGGACAGTACCACCACCTACCTATAGTGGGTTCATGCTGCACATATACCTTCACTGATTCTACACTGAGGACTGATACTTGCCCTGAATGAGTTTCTCTGATCGACAGACAATCTGAAATTCCTTCCTCTTCATTTGGACTACATCGTGCATCGTATGATTTTTTGTGGTTGCTGAAGTGCTAGTATTTACTTTTTCCCTTAGCTTTCCAGTGATAACTTACAGTTCACATGAGACAAAAAGAAGATGCCAGTGATCATCTTTCTCAATCAAGAATTGTGGATTAAGTGACAAACCAAAGTGGGGTAAAGAATAGTCAGACTATGAATTGGTAGTGTTAGAAGACTCTTTGTTTCACTTGTCCAGTATGTTAACACACTTCATCTGTACACTGCGACAAACAGAGGGCCTAAACAAAGCTGGTCAGTGATCCTTGATGTGGACTACAACAGAAGCAGTGTGTGACTGTAGCTCCGACCTTCATGAAAGCTGTACAGTGTGCTGGCAGTCTGTAGAGTCTCTCAATCCATATGCTGAGTGTGGGTCTGATAAAGAGTAAGTTCCTCCATCATCATTGAACAATACAAACCATTCAGCTCATACACACTCGGCACAAAGCTATTCTCTATGAAACCTGGAAAGGATCAGTCACAGGCACCGGTCTGGGTCATGCGATCAGAGTTTTGACATGCTGCTGGGCACTGAGATGGTCCAGTGTTCACTCTTTTACTCTCGTTTCTTACTGGAGGAGTGTTGACACAGCTGGAAGTTTCTAACTGGAAAGAACCTTTTAAGATCATCTCCTCCTCCGGCTGCCCTCCCCCTTCCTTCTCTGCCACTCTGTGCCCATCCTCCTGTGTTATTTAGGAAAACCATCAAGTCCATTCTGCTGCTGTCCCCATGGATCATCTACTGAGGAATGTCAACAACACTGCAATAAGTAAGTCTGTAACACTGTGTAGTTTGAAACAATATACGCTTTGCTTTACCTTTTAAGAGCAGTCAAATCAACAGATAAAGCACAGACACCGATCTCAAAGGAAGCCCATTCAATGAGGAACTCCCCACTGCCTCTTCTCTGGCTGCACAACATGTCAAGAACTATAGTTACAGTTTTTCTAGCAGAGGTCATTCTTCACCTTTATTGTATACATTCAGGTAAGAGGGCATTTCAGTAGCTACACAGTGGCTGCTAAAGGCAGAGCTTCAGAGGGCACTGGTGGCAGGCAGCTGCTTTACAGCCTAGACCGGAATCTAGAGCAGTGATACTCAACCCGCGACTCTCGAGCCGCATGTGGCTCTTTAATGACTAGGTGCAGCAGAATGATTTGCGGCAAGTCACGTCCATCTGTTACGTTCCCACCCTCAGCTGCATTAACCAACCAATCACAATTCATCCTGGGTCTCATGCTCTGTTTACAGAGGTAGAGCAGGCACAAACTCACTGGGCTTTAGATCAACAGAGCAAGAAGCTAACTTGGCTAAAAAGCACAAGTATGAAGAGGAATATCGAACATTTAAGGAGGATTGGGAGCTCAAGTTTTCTTTGTGTCAAGCAGATCAGGGAGTTGTGTCTGCCTGCTTTGTGATGACATAATATCACAGTTTAAAAGGTCAAACTTGCAGCGGCATCATGAAACTAAACAGCCAAAGTTCAGCGCAGACTTTCCAGTGGGTGGAGATCTAAGGGTTGAAAAGCTAGCAACGCCGAGTTGCTCAGAAAAACTTATTTCACATGAATACAAGTGAGAGAGTGACAGAGACATCCTACAAAATCACCTACAAACTGATACAAAAATGAAGCCTTATACTGACGGACAGCTTGTGAAAAAATGCTTGCTGCTAGCTTGCTTCACAATGTTTCCTGAGAAAAAAGACCTGGAGAGAGAGGTGAAAAAACTTCAGCTATCAGACTCTACTGTGGCTAGAAGAGCATCTGACATTACAGAGAACACTGAATGTATTTTGAAAGAAAAACTTTCTTCTGCTGAGTTTGTCAGCGTTGCTATGGATGAGAGTCTGGATATAAATGACACGCCACAGTTGCTCATCCTTGCCGGGGAAATCAACAGTGAGTGCGAAGTTACAGAGGAGCTGCTGGATATGGTTCCTCTAGAAAACAGAACAACAGACTCAGAGATAAAAAAATCCTGTGCTGGGATCATTTGGTTCGGAGTTGGACATGAAAAAATTACGGCATTCGTAACTGATGGTGCACCTATGATGCTGGGCAAGAGAAATGGGGCTGTAGCGTTGCTGAAAGATGAGCTGACAAAAGAGGGCGCTACTGACATTATCTCATACCACTGCATTGTGCATCAACAGGCTTTGTTTGCGAAGTTTAAGTGTTTAAACGATGTGATGAGGCATGTAATCAAAGTGTTAATTACATCAGGGCCCATGCGAGAAACCACTGCAGCTTCAAACTGCTGTGCAAGGAGTTCAACACCCACTACGGAGATTTGGTGTTGCACACTGAGGTCAGGTGGCTATCTAAAGGATGTATGCTTGCACATTTCATGGACCTGCTTAAACCACTGAAAGCTTTTATTGTTGGTCAAGGGGAAACCTCCCGTTTTCCCTTTTTGGATGACAAGGACTGGGTGCTTTCTGCAGCGTTCCTGTGTGACATTACACAACATTTAAACGACTTTAATATCAAGATGCAGGGGAAAAACAAAGCTGTATATGAGCTCTTCGCAGCTGTCAGAGAATTTTCTGACAAACTGGATTTATTCGAACAAAGTGTCCATCATTCGGTTTACCACTTTTTCCCCACCATGCAGAAAATGGTGCTGCAGCTGCACGAGGATGCTGCCCCGCCATGTCAGTCACAAATCTGTGAGGTGCTCTCTGAGCTCCAGCAAAACTACATGTCAAGATTCTGTGAATTCAAGGATCAGAGCAACGAGTTTTTGCTTGTGAAAAACCCTTTTCTGCTTGAGCTCGATGAAATAAAGCAGATAAGCGACCAGTTCGGACTCGTGCAGCTCCAAACGGAGTTTGTGGAGTTAACTGGCTCGGATGAACTCCAGCGCCAGTTTCGAATGAAAGATGTTCAGGAGTTTTGGAAGTTAGCAGGGCATCTACCAGACATTTCCAAACTTGCAAGACGCATCATCTCAATGTTTCCATCCATGTATCGACGTGAAGCTGCATTCTCAGCCCTCTCAAAAATAAAATGCCACAACCAAAACAGATGAGTCTGTGGAGGCGGAGGCCCTGCGCATCGCTGTTTCCAGCACACAACCCAACTTCAAATCCTTCTTGCGTCAGAAGGAATGTCAAAAATCATATTGAGAGAAGTAAGTCAAATTTTCTCTTAACTGAATAGTCTGAAAATTATGCAAACTACGGAGGAAATGTGTGGCTATTTAAAACATTGCAAATAAAAGGGACTAGATACCTGCTGTTTTGGACTGATGTCAGCAGAATTCAGATTTATTTTTATTCTGTTTTGGAATGTGATATCAGAAAAAAATCTGTTTCTTCTGCTGTTTTGGACTTTAATATCAGCCAAATGCTGTCTCTTCTGTTGTTTTACACTGTTATTTCAGCAGAATTCTGTTTTTTTCCCCTGCTTTTTTTGACTGTGACCACAGCACAATCCAGTTTCTTCTGCTGTTTTGGACTGTGATTTAGACAAAATCCAGTTTCTTCTGCTGTTTTGACTGTGATTTAGACAAAATCCAGTTTCTTCTGCTGTTTTGGACTGTGATTTAGACAAAATTCAGTTTCTTATGCTGTTTTGACTGTGATTTAGACAAAATCCAGTTTCTTCTGCTGTTTTGGACTGTGATTTAGACAAAATCCAGTTTCTTCTGCTGTTTTGGACTGTGATTTAGACAAAATCCAGTTTCTTCTGCTGTTTTGGACTGTGATTTAGACAAAATCCAGTTTCTTATGCTGTTTTGGACTGTGATTTAGACAAAATTCAGTTTCTTATGCTGCTTTGGATTACGGTTTCAGCAAAATTCTGTGTTTTTATGTTGTTATGGAATGGGATTTTAGCAAAAGAGCTGTTTTTATGCTGTTTTTGACTGATTTAAGGAAAAAGCTGTTTCATGCTGTGTAGGACTGTGACTTCAGCAAAATGCTATTTGTTACCTGCTGGTCTGGATTTGGAATAATAGCAAAATATATTGTTTTGTTGCTGCACTGGGAAAATAAAAATGTTGACAGTTGTTAAAGAATCTGCACAAGTGTTTTCTTCCATAACAGCTATAAAATTATCAATCACATGTTTTTATGGTCAGGAAGGGACATTTTTCTTAATGTGGCTCTTCTGAAAAATATTTTTGGTCAGTGTGGCTCCTGAGTTGGTTTCGGTTGAGTACCACTGGTCTAGAGGCTACAGTCACTGTACTGCACTAAACCACTGCACATGTGATCAAATAATTAATGTAACAAATCCATATTATCATTTTTTTTTTAATTAATGATAAAAAATTAAAGATTCTTCATCCCTATGACCACCAACTTCAACACAGAAGGGGTTGTTATTCTCTATCTTCATACAACAGAAAAAATTCCCTACTGTAATTTACCAAAAGACCAAAGACTAGAAAAGCGCTATATAATCCCAAGTCCAGCTGAAAAAATAAAGCACATCAGTTTCATAATGCATACTGTTAGCCTATACATTTACGAAACAAAGACATCAGAGTTGTGATCTTAGGAGATAAAACATGAGACAATTTTGTCTCAGTTCTTACAAAAATGGTCATAACAACACTTTCTTCAGTAATCACATATTTAAAGGCACCCCAGACAAAACCAGATTGCACATCAGGGCGCGACAGCACCCCTGTTAAGGCTGCTCTAGACAGAGGATTTGACCAGGATTATGGACTGAAAAAAACCTATTTATTAGTAACTAGTTTAACCAACACATCAATCTGATACCTGCTATCAGGTTATCCAAATTTTACAACTAAGCTGGCTCACGTTCTCTCTGGACCTTGGTGATAAATTTTGCTTAGACAGAGAAGAGATTACCCAGAGGGAGTGTGACCTCGCGAAGTGGTGCTAGTCATAAAGCTGATTCTACATTTATCCTTTAAATATAAGTACAGGCAGAGAAAACAGCTGTTATCTGAAACGGAGGAAGAGTTAAAGCAGTGTAGGAAGTCTGGATGAGGCGGTGGTGGAAGGGCTCATAATGACCAAGCCCAAGCTTTGGCCCGAGCACCCATGCCCCTGTCTTGGGAGGGAACCTGGCCCAAGTCATGACCTCAATTAGCGGTGTGAGCGTTCAGCAGTTCAGATATGGTGGTTAGATGTCAGTGTGCCTAAACAGAGCTTCTCTAACAGAGCACTACAGAGAGACACAGACCTTTCTGATCTAAACGGATCTGCTGTACAGGGACCTACCGAAATAGAGCGTCCTCAAATCTGAGTAACAAGATGTCTGAGACAGAGGCAAAAACCTTTATTTAATTCTACTCACTGGGATTAATGCAAATAGTTTGTCTGCAATTTTGATCATTAGAAATAAAACAGTGCCTAATTCTGGGTGCCTGGGACTTCTTCTTTTCAAACAGGTATCAATGTAATTTGATTTGTACTGAAACCATATCAATGTTTTTGATTTTTGCTTTCTGTCAAAATTGTTTTCACAGAAAACAACATTTAAGATTTATTCATGTATTGCCATTACATATTAAGATGTGATTTTTGGGCCCTGTTGCCTTGGCCAAATTTGTCATTGTGTGATTAGATTTTCCAACCTGGCTGTTCAGCTCTGAATCCCTCAGGGCAGTTTTTACACACAAATAAAAAGAAGCAAAAGCTTAGCCGTCAGGTGTGAATGAAGGCCTTTGGGGTTTATATGGTGAGAAGGAATCTTGAGACAGAACTCTGTATTGCAGTCTACCCTGATACAAAGGAGCGACAGAAAAGGATGAAAACAGCCTCAGGCAGATCACAAGAGCAGAGTAAACAGAGGAGTTTCTATAAATGAGACAGGGGGTCACAAACTGTAAGACACACGCAAAAAGTAGATGAACAAAGTGTACAGCACAAAGTCTTTGAGCAGGGGTTAAAAAGCCAGTCATGTGACTTTGGTTTGGATCTCCTGGGTTTTGTCCACAGGACAGCTGTCAAAGCAACACGCTGTAAAAACTATTCAGCTCTGGAAACATGCTGTGACTGTGTATCATGAAGAAAGTATTCTGAGTCAAACTCAGAGGACTCCTCCCTGTTGGTTGTTATATAACAGAGGCACGCCATCTGGGGATATGAGTTTAACAGGGAGTGCACTGACAAAAGGAACGGTCACTTCTGACACACTTCAAGATCACATTTAAGTATGTGAATTCTTGACAACTGAGTATATAAGAAGTATATTAACTGTGGAAGTAAAAGGACATAACAGAAATGACACATGCCAAATTATGCTGATTCATTTTTGTCTAAGCATATCTTCAGAAATCATATTCAACAATCAACTTTAATTTTACATATTTGTGTTAAATATATTTTTATGCATGTGAAGTTTTTTTGCTGCCGATACCAATCACCCATGGATGAAAGCTGACACTGACACCAATCATGGTGTGTGTTTGCCTCAACGGAGCGGAACAAAAGCCTCTTCAGGAACAATACCATCCTGTAATTATTTTATACAGCATAAAAAAACTGACACAGGGAGTCAAACCAGCAACTAGAGGTTGACCAATTTTGAGTTTTGAGTCCGAAACCAGTTATTGGTGGCTCTGAAGATGGATAACGAATATTTTAAACCAATTAAAATTCAGAAATCCTTTACAATAATAACTATCTTCATGTCATTTTTTTCCTGAAACATTACAAGGCTTATTTAAAGTTAAAAAACATCTGGCTGTTTCATTTCACATCACAATACATGGATAAGTACAATAACAATACAGGTAAGTTTCTGTCTTTGAAAACTGTACACCTTAAACAGGTCAACTGTTAAACTGTATAAGAGGGTTATTCTTTTATTCTGATTTATCTTAAACAGCAAGGAAAGTATATAACTTATATTGTCAGAATAAGAAGTTGTGCACTTTCAACAAATCTGTTATCGTGAAAATCTAAAAGCATTTTGATTTTTAACTTGGACTTGCTTTCCAGAGATTCAAATTTTCAAGGACAGTTCTTGAGTCAATATAGTTGACAATTCCACCACTTGAATTGACAGAGGTTGATAATGCAGTTATATCACAGCTGAAGTCTAACATGACGTCCATCCACAGAGATCTAGCATCTTTATGATTGTGTGTGAGGAGAGTACTGTTTTTACGGCCTTAATACACAAATTTACAGCCTAGTTAACATATTTAGGTGCTCTCACTGTGTGGGGGGTGACATTTTTTTACATCGTGCCCGTTTTTCTTTCATCGAGGATTTATTGAGGATTTCTGGGGTTGAAAATGCAGAGTCCCAAAGGCTCCTACTACATGGCTTCATCCAAAGCTTTCAGAGTCTATGAGGCAGACACGCCTGATGAGTCGAACAAGCACATTTTTAAATTAACTACAATTATCAGCGAAGGCTACAAAAACACACTGGGAGCTGGCTAAATCTTAAAAACTGGCCTCAATAATTGGACAGGCCGATTTTCAGTGGACCCCTGCCAGCAACCTTCTTGCTGTGAAGCACAAGCACATGCCTGCTGTGCCAGCGTGCCTTTTCTGGATGTACAGTATGTTCTCCCTGTGCACGCATGGATTTTTCCCCAGGTACTCCTGGTCCCTTCTACATCCCAAAAACAAGCTCATTAGGTTAACTGGTGACTCTAAATTGTCCATAGATATGAGTGTGAGTGGTTATTGTCTCTCTGTGTCTGCCCTGTAATTGGCTAGCAAACGGTCCAGAGTGTACCCCACCTCACACCCATTGTCACCTGGGGCAGGCTCCAGCCCCCCCCCGTGACCCTAAAAGAAAAGCCGTATAAATAATGGATGGGTGGACGCTAACTTTTCATTCAAGTTCTTTGCCAAAATCTAAACTGACTTTCCATTAAACTACATCTAACAAATTTTGAACTAACATTTGTTTGAAAGTCATTAAACTGAGCATAAATGCAGCACATGTGTCCTACTGGACCTTATACACACCATTAAAAGGGCCTTCATCGACTGGCTTAGATGGCTTATTAGCTTGTATTCTGCTGGTTTCAGAATGGGTTTCAACGCAAATTTCAACACAGATTTCAGAGCTGGATCAGGATTTTTTAAACTGACAGGACTGAAAACAACTATTTGAGGATTAAACCACAGTGTCTTTGAAGGTGACGGTGTGGCAGCAGAGACAACTGAGTGAACACGGTTGTTCTGCAACTTCAAGGTGCTACATGGAGAATTAACTTCTGATGAATTTACTGGTAATCACAGGCAATGATTCTGATTCGCCAGAAATTTATTTTTGAAAATGTATAGATGTACATTACGCATGTAGAAATGTATCCTCAATAAAATGCATGTTATATTGAAAATTTGAGCACATGCAAGTGCCCAAAGTTAGCTATCCTCAATAATCAAATAAATTTATTCATAATTATACATTCAAACAAACATTAAAAAATACTTTTTTTCTCATTCTCTTTTTTATCTTGTATTGATTTTTTTTAAGCAAAATCAGCATCTTCACAGATTAACCCCATTTTAATGGAACGTGTAGTACTCCAGCAGCTCTCACTTGAATTTGCAACAAGTCAATTTTTTATTCTCTGTGCAAATTCCCTGGATACAAAGTTAAGAAACACCATGATAACAGGATTTCCACGCCAATATCAAAAACTGGGTGAGGAAGAGACAAGCCAGAGGGGTGTGCCCGTGGTGAATCTCACAAACTGAAGTTCTAAATAAATCTGACAGTGTGCAGAAAACCCTTTTTTATCTGAATTAATTACCATAATTTGATGCTTCACCGAGCTAATGTAAATGCTTTAACCATTGAGGAATGACGGGGCATATGACCAATCATAGCACTCATACAGTGGGTACTGTGTTGCTTGTGCCTTTGACTGCGTTTCAGTCACAGGAGAATATTTTAGGCTCATGTATGATGTTCTTGTTCTTCCATCACACCCACAGTAATGATATCGACATCACCATTACATTAAATTCAAGCTGAAAGGATGGTTATTGATATCATTAGTTGCCTGCAAGGCTTGTGCTGAAAGGTTATCTGAGGCAATATTTACACTGCTCATGGGGGCTTTATGCCTCAAGAATGAATTCAGAAAAAGCAAATGGTGGTTATAACAGGGACAGAGCAGGACTGGTCTATATTGAAGAACGGCAGTAACTAACATACATCAACATTAGAGGTGTACAAAAATATTGATAAGATTCTGCTGTGCCAATATGTTATAACACAAAATCAATATAGTATGTATTCATTTATAGAAACACAGGGCATTTGTTTAGTACTGTAGTTAAGCCTCCAGCAGCTAGCTAGCAGCAGACATTCAGCCATTTGACCCTCTGTCTCCCCTTCACATTTATTGTTGCTCTTTCTGTGGCTGGAAGTCAATCTGAACAGCTGAATAAGTCCCTCTAAGGGCGACTTGTGGAACAGATAGGCTGTAGAAACCACGCTTCATATGAACAATAGGACTGGAAACTGTATTTTCTGATGCAAGTTGTGCTCTGATGTGGTCTATAAAAAGGGGGGAGGACCTAAAAAGGACTACAATTATATGTTGAAAGTCAGGAAATACAGAATTTCTTCAGAATAAACTTGAATCACTTAGAGAATTGTCCAGGTGCTAATTACCCAATTTTTTAAACAAAGTTGAAGGATCACAGTCATCCATGAGAACGACCTTCAGCAGACTATTGCTCAACACGATGAGTCACATGCACATACCTCTGTATGCATGGAAATGACCCCTCTCAGTTTAGCAACAAGGACTGAGGCCGGTCCTCCTCACTGAGGGACCAACTATAATTAGTGACAGCCCAAAGCTCAGATAACACACTCTGACAGAGCACAAAGAAGAGAAAAAAGAAAAGGGCCTTGGTGATACTGAACGTAAAATCATTAGAAAAGCTACCATTATAGTTAAAACAATCAAGGTTAGGTTATTGACACCACATCTCATATTAAGGTTCTCAGTTTTTTCATAGTTCATTCAAAAAATGACTCAGTCTCTAATATTCAAATATTGATAAGATTGGGAAATGACACATCAATGAAAAACTACATCTACTGCTGTGGGAGGGTAATGTATAAAGTGCTGGTGAAATTCTGCATGCGGTCTAAACTGCAACAACGGTGTGAATATGCTTTTTTTATTTGAATAATGTGCAGGGGTTTGTTTTTACATTTGACAATGAAATACGAATTTTCTTGGTTTTGAGTGCCTTTGACTTTGTAGCAGTCATGAAAATGTGTTGGTACATATCAGACTTTGAAATGCTAATCTAAAAATAGATAATGTAACATAACGCAGTAAGAAAAACAAAAACAAAACCAGTCACAACAAGCACACAGGACCTTTAGAGTTGCTAAAAAGTTTATCTGATGACCGTAGGCCGAGACAGGCTAACACTTCCCATTGACTCCCAGTGTCTGAGCTAAGCTAATAGCGGTGGGTGAGCTCCGCCTGTCTCTTCCTTGTTACTGCAGCACAGTGGAAAGAATGGAGTCTATCTGCTTGTCATGGACTCAGGAGTGAGACAAACCATGAAAACAAAGAAAATGCTGGGGTATCCCTTTAAATACAAAAACAAATCACAACACTACAAACCTGTCTACTGTAAGGATATTAAATGTTTTGACAAGAGTCTGTTTTACAGAGTCACTCACATTCTGCAGCACAGTAGCTCCCACCTACCACATTATCTGATTGGCCCAAAATCAATGTTAATTGACGGATAGACTTCTGAAAGTTTCAGCCCTCCCCAAACACCTTCTGTGGGGTCTTTCTCAGATGGACTAGTGACATATACTGACCGGTCCATCTGGTGTGCCAGGCTAAGTAGGCTCTGTCCATGGGATTAGGGAACATAGTCCTGGTAAGATATCAGCTCCTCTTTCACACCACTTTAAAGCAGTCAAATGAAAATCAAACTCTGTTAGCTATAATTGTATTGACCTGTGCTAAATTTGTGACACAAGAGAACTCTTGAATTTTACTTTTGGACTGGATAAAAACATTTGCAGATAGTTATAGCTTGTGATAACATGGATTCTGAAATCTAAGTGTATTTTCTCCACTTCATTTGGTTATCTCAGCATCAAACAATGTTTTTGCATGACTTCTTAGAACAAATAAGCTCAATACAGTAGACATGAGTCCAAAATGATCCAAATTTAGATTCTGTGATTCAAATGTGTGTCACAGGTATTTAAGTCCACGTAAACTTTGTATTTGTAATTGGAAAGCACTTTGTTAAACAGAGAGAAACGAGACTCTGCTGATATTTTTTCTAGTATCGTTTACTATCATGACTCAGAATTTCTGGGACAATCACTACAGAGATGTCAGCTTCATGAACTCGGCCCAAACCAAGCTGATTTTCAATGGTACACATCGCAATACAAATTAGAGGTGTAAATCACCAGTTTCATGACAATACGATACGATATCGATTCTTTGGACAACAATATGATATTTGCCGATATCACAAAGTCTGCCACAATTCGATTTCGATTCGATACAATTCAGGAGCCTTCGATCGATTTAAGATAATATTATGTACACACTTAACACAATCAGCTACATTTCACCTAAAACAAGAAAGAAACACAAAGCAATTTCAAATTTTTGACAGTTTTATTACTGAAATGTGAAATGATGTGCTGACCTTTGGGTATGATAGGTTATAGAGGATTATAACCATCTGTATGATCTAATCGTGTTTAAAAATAAAAATTGGGTTAATTAGTAGTCAGGTGTTTTTAGATTTTGCTTCACTGTTTAATGGTAGGTGTGGAGGAAGAATAAGAATAAGCTCTCACTGTTTTCCTTTCATACAATAAGTAATTTCATTAATCAGTGCGCTACAAAATCAAATGATGAGATAACTTAATGTTCTCGTGTGATTACTCCTGTCGTGTGTGTGCAGTATGCATCCTCTACGGTCAGATCGACCGTATCTTACCCGGATACAGCAGTGCTATTTTCTGATTGGCTGACATGACAAGCTCCCGTTTAGCTCTGTGATGCTAAGAGTGTGTTGCTACACGTTAGCATATAGCGGTGTTACTCGGTGGGCGCTACACAGTACATATTAAAGCAAGAGAAATACCGGGTGTGGTGTGTGAGAGAGCGAAAAGGCGCGCGTCTCATACGCTGAATGCGTGAGACCTGAGAGCCCTGTAAAGTTGAAACTTCAGAACGAGGCGCTATTGGGCGGAAGCGGTGAAACGGATATCCGGTCAGAATTTCAAAATAAAGGTGTTGAAGATGACGATGTTGATCGATGTTTTGAGTTTCCATCGATTTGATTGGATCATTGCTTAACCAATCGATGTATCGATCCAGATCGATGGATCATTACACCTCCAATACAAATGTACCTTAGACCACTTTTAATCCCATTATTTGAGCATGTAGGTGGACAACCAGCCATGTTGGCAGCATGGAGATATTTTAATATACAAGGATATCACAAGAAATGCAGACTGTAAATGATGTTCTGTTAAATGTCAAGAGGGGTAAACAAACAGCTTTTTTAATGCACAGTAAAATTATAACACGATCTAAAGTGTTCTGATGCTGTTATATGTTGTTATGTACTGATATACACTGACAATGCTTCAGGTTATAGTTTACAGAAGTGAAATATGAAGCAATGCTACTATTGTTGACTGTTGAACAGTCAGCAACAGATTGATTGTATTCTTATTAGTGTCCATTTCATTTGATTCAGAAAGTGATCTGCCTCAAATATTAATCAAACATCTCTCCATGCCCTGATCTATTCATTCACTTTTGTAATTGTTAGCAAATTAGTATTTATTTGTGTGAATTAAGCCAGAAAAAGTTAAGCATCTCTACTTCTGAGGACTGAATAAAAAAGGAATCACTTTCTCAGATGTGAGAATGAATATAAACGTACTTCGCATGTACTGAGCACACAAGGTGTATTGCAATAAGACTTCACTTTTGTACACTCCATGATTTGAGTATGAATTCACCATTGTTTTGTTTTAAAACATGCAAAAAGATGGAACAAAATAGGCTTTGTGATATGCATGGATCTGAGGGTCTCACAAGGGAAAAGTGAGTAGATTTTGATCGTGATTCAAATTTGGATGCTGGAATTCCTTACAGGATTTATTATCATGGTGCTAATGGGCAGTCTTCTTTAATGTAGCTAACAACTTGACTAACAAGGTCAGAAATGACTTGGCAGAGGTTTGCATCATCTGATCACTACACTACTACAGTACTACTCTGTTAATTTATATTTCAACTTGTGATTAGCTGGATTATCCGCCAAGTAACACCCCTTGAAGAAACATGTTTTTCTGCTGTTGATCCTAATCTTCCCACTAGTTGTAGTAATCTAAAATGGAACTGTGAGTAATGCTTGCTGTCTGTGAGTAACTGGTGCTACTGCACCCAACTCCTGCCAGCTCGCCCTTCGGTATCTCTGCAGTGTGCGTATCCGAGCTACCAGCCTGGCCACTGTTCGGCTGCTTCTTTAACTGAGGTTTGTGTTATCATAAATTGTGTTGCTGCACACAGACATTGCCTGATGTCTGACAGTGTTATTCTTGCTTATTGTGTTGCTTTCCTGGAACTTTTGGGCAACGGAGCCTCACTCTGTAAATGAACCGGGGAAAGTGCTTTCTCTGATGGCCATAACCCGTGATTTCTGGTAATGTTCAGCGTAATCCTGAGCAGACTGATGCCACAATCTACAACACGGAGTGTTCCTCCTATTGAAATACTCTTGTTGATTTCTAATTGAGAACCGGTCTTGGTTTTATTCACTTAATTGCCCCCAGTTTGATCTCCAAACTTAGTATGCTGCACATTCGGATGCATTCAACGGACTCTGATGTAATCGTTACATCAGAAACTTGCTTAAGTAAATCCAACATGTATCGGTGGTTACAAAGTGTAGGACTGATGGACCCAGTAGGGGTGGGTTAAAGTACTCCTCACTAAATCACTGAGTAAACATTTTTGAATTATTGGTACAAAATCCCTCACATTATTGTAGCAGGTTGCTATACACCCCCTTAGCTGTCAGCGATGCACCTCTGGTGTGGAAATCTGCTTTCGTCCTCCCCCTGTTAAGAGGGGGAGACCCCACCTTGCTTGACAATTACAGGCCCATTTCTAAACTCTGTGTGTTGGCCAAGATTAGGGAAGGACTTGTGGGTGATTAACTAAAAGAGTTTTTAATGGTCAAATAATATTTTAGCAGAATATCAGTCAGGTTTTAGAAAAAAAAACATAGCACAACCACAGCTGCTGCTGCTCAGGTGGTTAGTGATTTTATCAACTTCTTGGATTTCAAAGAACATCGTGCTGTCCTTTTTTATTGATTTGTCAAAGGCCTTTGACACTGTCAATCATGTCACCACAACACGGTGTTGGTCTGTCTGAACATTCTGTTAATTGGTTTGATAATTGTTTATCCAACAGAGCACAGTGTGTCCAGGCTGACAGACTGACCTCTGGTTGTCTTAAGATGCATAATTGTACACCACAGGGCTCAGTCCTGGGACCCCAATTATTTACTCTGTACATTAACAGTATCTGGCATAATATCCCTAATGCTAATTTAAATTTATATGCAGACAATACTGTTATTTCTTGCGCTGCCCCCACACACGATCAGGCCCTTTGTCTTCTGCAGGAGGTCTCAGATGCTGTACAGGACAATCAGAAGGACCTAAAGTTGGTTTTGAATCCTGACAAAACAAAACTCAAGATGATTTCAAATTCAAAGTCATTGAACCTATTCCTACTGTCACATCTCAGGGTCAGGTGATTCAATCTGTTTCCTTTTATAAATACCTTGGGTTTTCATTGATGATTTGCGGTCTTTTAAGACTCAGATTAAGCAACTTGTTAAGAGGTGGAATTTGCAACTTGGCTTTTACTTCAGAAACAAGTCTTGTTTTCTTTTGACGCAAAAAAAAGCATCTTGTTGCTGCTACTTTCATGCCTCAGATTGATTATGGTGATGTTTTACATCTACATGCATCTTCTCAAAGCCTTAAATCATCGGATACTGATTATCATGGCGCTCAGGAAGCACAGGCGCACAGCTCAGGCGCACAGCTCAGGCGCACAGGTAACAACTGAACTAATGAACCTTAGTTCATTAGTTCAGTTGTTACCTGTCGTCGTACTCTGTAACAGCGAGTCTTCTTATTTCTTTGACCCTCTGTAGACCGGATCATCCTCCTTTATAAGGCTATAATTGTCCTGCTTCCCTCATTCCTGGGTAACTGTGACTGAATCACAAACCTTTCTTTTCCTATCTGACCCGAAGTTTGTCTTGAAGTGTCAGATACGGAGAGCTGGTCTCTTTTAGTCTTTTTAAAAGCAGAATAAAGGCACTGGAGAAGGATGAAGCAGGCTGTAGATGATTTACCTAATGATTCTCTGCTCTGTGACTCTGAAGAGATTGGCTGATATGTTTGTACCTGTGTCTGTAATTATTTAATGTCTGCAACTTTGGAAATGTGCTGCTACCTGTCTTGATCAGGACACTCTTGGAAATGAGACTTTTAATCCCAGTAACGTTCTCCTGGTAAAATAAAGTTTAAATAAACTACCCTTGAATAACAAGTGTTAAAATGAAATGACACATCAGCAAGTAGAGACTCCTTGATATGAAAAACTCTCCATGTCAGTGAGGATTTCCCCTGCCTGTGACTGTTGCTATTTCAGGCTGAGCTCTCTTTGATGCCCGTTAAAAAGGTTAAGTGAATCACTGTTGTCGTTCTTTTTTGCACTTTTAATACTGTCTCCACTGCTGCTGAGTTGAGCCTTACACGTGTGGTGTTCAGTGGTGGTATTTACCTGACAGGGTGAGATCCAGTCTGTGGATGAGGGAGCGCTTGGCTGACTCCATCTCAGGACTCGGGTTGTCAAGAGCTTGGCGGCACCAAACAATGGGACTCAAGGCTTTCTGCAGGGGGCTGTTCAGTTTTGCCTCATAGAGCCTGAAAACATGATCAGAAAACACAACTAATATTACATTCTGCTTGTTTTACACAAAGACTATGTTCAAAGATGATCAACCGTGACGGCTTGTATTTATTACACCATATTCGAGACATGATCCGGCAGAAAAGAGATGGAGGGGAAAGCAAGAGTTAAGAACAGGTTTTATAACAGAATACAGCTGATGATGAAGATGGATTTTATGTAGGTGTGATGCTGTTGACCCTGAAAATTATTATTTGCTTTGATTTAAATCTTTTTCATATTAAATATTTGATTTGCTGCATTTGTCATTAAATATGCGTCTGTAAACACCACTTCAGTAAAATGTACAGAGTGCATGCATATAACTTTAAAACTTTAACCCAGACAGGTGAGGAACAAGAAAACATCTAAAATTAAGCTCCCCAGTTACGTGTTTGACTAAAACTTTCAACCAAAGCAGCACCAGTATCTCCTTGATGTGGTTCTACAAACTGTGTTGTTGGGGTGAAGAGCATTTTCTAACTTGGTGTTGAAGGTCAAGGGCACTGTCACACACACACATCTTTAAAGTCCCCCATAAATGTTCAGTAAGATATATACAAACTCTAACAGCCTAAGGTTCTCAGGGCATTATTTCTCTTATCCAATCCACATATTTCCAAGGTCAGACAGACAAAGCATGCTTGTAAGGTTAACCGGAGACTCTCAATTCACTTAGGTATGAGTGGGTGTGTGTGTGCACATGTAAGAATAGTTTCCTCTCTTACTTTATCAGTCCTGTAATTGGTTGGCAACAAATCAAAAATGTAAAGTGCCTCTTCCAATTTCAGCTGGGGTAGGCTCAAGTGCCCTGTGACCCCCACAGGCAGCCCCACAAATTGAGATCTGGTGACTGTGGAGGCCAGGGGAGTACAGTAAACTCACTGTAATGTTTGACCAACCACTTTGAGATGATCTGAGCTTTGTGACCTTCAGCAATATCCTGCTGGAGGTACTTATTAGAGGATGGGCACACTGGTCACAAAGGGTCGACAACAATACTCGGGTAGGTTGTGGTGTTTAAACGATGCTCAAGTGGCCCAAAGGGGCCCAAAGTGTGGCAGTAAAATATCCCACATACTGTTACACCACCGCCAGCAGCGGCAGGATGGATCCATACTTTCATGTCGTTTACACTGATGTGCATTCAGAAATGCTTTTCTGCATACCTGGATTGTTATGGGTGGTTATTTCAATTTTTTTCTGTCTTTTCTTATCATCTCCAACCACTCTGGACATCAACAAGGAATTTTTAACTGCTGCTACCAGTCTCTATAAACCTTACAGTTTTTAACACAATTTTAGTAGTTTCTGCAATCTCCTTAGATGTTTTCTCTGCTTGATGCATGCCAATGATTTGACCCTTCTTAAACAGACTAACATCTTTTCCACGACCACAGGATGTGTCTTTCCACATGGTTGTTTGAGAAATGAGAAACTACTCATTGCATCAGCTGGGGTAAAATAACTTGTTGCCAGCTGAAAGATAATCACCCATGCAGTAATTATCAATAGGAGGCTCGTACCTATTTGCTTTGTTAAATCTAGGTGGCGACTTTTTTTTGGCCAGGCAGTGTATACATATCCAAAATTATGAATACATGCAAACAATGAAACATTAACTATTGGTTCTGACTAAGTTTTTGAGGTGGTTGTGGTGTGTACAGGTGGCCAACCACAAACAAGGAGACATTTACCATTCATGATAAACCTACAGACAAAAAGAGGCACAGTAATCTTTTAGTCTTGTTTTAATGATTGTGGGAAGCTAAACTCTTGGTGAAATTGAAACCTGGTTAATTGTCTCGCACTACATGGCCAGTAGTTTTAGGGGGTTTGGATAGTCATGGTATTGAATTGCAAACAAAACTGCAACACTTAGCGCTATCAGATACCACTGTTTGTTAAGTAATGTAGGATGGTACAGATACCAGAATTACAATCAAAACAAGCCCTCCACTCAAAGCAAACACGGAAGTAGCTCCTCAAGAATCTACAACCAAAAGGTATCCAAAAAAAAGGAGAGGGTTTAACCCTTATCCTGCCTTTAACAGTTCATATGCTACATGCTTTAAATGGCCGCAAATCCATATCCTTTGTAATTAGGAAATGAAACTCTTTTGGCCCCTGCTGCTGCAGCACTCTTTAAGAACGATCCTCTGTCACTGGACCAAAAGGCATCAGGTTCAATGCTTAGTCATTTGCATTGATTGAAAAACCAAACCCTCTAAAAGCTTAGACATAGAGCTCAGCCTTTTGTTCTCTGATAGAAGGAAAGCCTCAGAGATTACAAATATGACGTCAAAATGTCTCATTTTGAAACAGAATGAAACTGACCTTATCCATGTGGTTAAGAACTGTGTCTAAAAGTATACCAATGTATCTCTTCAGGCTACTAAGTCAGAACACTTCTCTGTAAAATAAATCAATAAAAGAATTACTTGATTAAGAATATTTTCACTTTTTTAAACACAATAAAAAAATAATGGTGTTGACAATTCCTGAATTACCCTTAGTGTTGTTTTAGCATTTCATGTTTCACACAAATGATTTCCTTTAACTGTAAATTTCTAATCACAAACATCCTGAAACCAAAATCTATTTGTGATTGGCCTATATCTACAAATAAAACTATTAAATGAATAAGTTCAATCGTCCACTAACTGGTAGAAACTCAGAAAGATAAGTTGTTTAACATGTAAGTAACAATATTTTAAAGGATACAAACTCACTTTGCTGAACAGTACTTTCAATATGTAATATAAACAATTATCATATTTGTACACAGGGATGATGCAGGCTTCGGCAACAGAAGACCACACAGAACCATCCCAGTCAGCTTGTGCAGGCTCACTAAAATTAGACAAAAGTCGTTTGGAAAAAGGTTCCTTGCTCTGATGGAATTAGCTAACACTCCCGCCTCTAACTGAACTGGAACAAGTGATCTCAAAAACTGCAATGGTAAAGGCTGTATTTCAGCATTACACAACATGTAAGTTTCTCTTTCACCTAATTCCTCAACTGACAGGCTAGAAGCCTGGAAAGAGGATATTCATCCTTGGATTGGGGTGTGATTTGTACTGAAGCACAAAGACAAACTGCAAATACCAGCAAATACCAGACTGTGATAACTACAATACATCTGGTTTATGCAATCTTACATCACACCTGCTAAATAACATGCATTGACAATAATAATATAATAATATAATAATAATAATAAAAATAATAATATAATATAGGCCTTTTGTCCACACAGATATGACGTTTTGGGTGCCTGAAATGTCGGTCTTGAGTTTCCATGTGGAATCAACTGTTATCAACTGCAGAATCCTTATTTTTTTCATTATATCTGCTGTTGATAACTTAATTCATATGCACAGATAACTGATGGAGTAAACTTAAAACTCATTTATTTGTGGTTATTTAGTTGTAAGTTATGATTGTAAAAATTCCCAAGCACACATGGACTTATCAGGTATGCCTTGCCGCACCATTTGAGAACCACTGCAATTGCACACCTTTGAGATGAGGTGTGACGGAGAGTTTTATCATGGATGTGCAGCCAACAAATCTGCAGCAACTGTGTGATGCTCTCATGTCAATATGGGCCAAGATCTCCTGGGAAGGTTTCTGGCATCTTGTTGAGTCTAAGCCATCAACGCTCTAAGGCCAACCAGATTCTGGTGAGGTGTACCAATTAAAGAGGTCAGCAACTGTATTTAGCCAATATTACCCACTTGTTTGGGTTTTTTTTGCAATGACAACTTAAGGCCCCTGTGGCTTTCTTGTCTTTCTGTCTCAACACTTGCTTCCCCAAATTTTTCTGCCACTACAAGTAGTGTGCAACTCATGGACATCTTTTCCAAATTGGTCCAAAAACTAAAAGCCATAAATGGGCATTTATCTTTAACCAAAGGAGCAGAGTTTCAACAGTACTGAGAAATGGGAGTCAGCAGCTGTCAGCTCTGTAGCAGCCTGGTGAGAGCCTTTCCTGATGAAAGCACTAACATCAGGGGCAAAGGCAGTTCACTGAGAAACACCAGCAGGAAATCAAGGACTGTCCAGCCTCACTGTTCAGAAACACACCAAGCATCATTCACATTTTCACCAGCATGTTGTAGATTTAACACTTACACCATACAGGAGCCCTGGCTCCATACCTGTCATGTCCACATGCAGCAGCAGGAGACAGGTTGAGCACTTCAGCAGCTTTTTAAAACCAGTTTTAAGCTAATTCAAGGATTAAAGGAGTCTATGACAGGAGCTGGCAGGAGCTCTGCACTGTATGTAATCCCAGATATCAATCTGATATCTGGGGCAGAGGGCTGACAAACAGCCAAGGCATAATGAGACTAGCTACGCTGAGCATGAGTGAGCAATGTCTGAAAGTCCATGTGGAGGGCTCAGTAGCTGGCACAGCCTCACTGCTGCAAGCACAACAGGAGAGACTGTGCTTTAAACTAGCAAGAGATCAAATATGAACTACTTTTGTTGTTCAGGAAACTCACCAATGGCCTAATGTTGCAAGTTATAATTCATTATCTTAAAACATAAAATAAACAACCCCTACAGCCCACAGCCATATAAAAAAAGAGAATGGAGCTTAATCTCTGAATATCAGGTAGAAAATCATAACCCAGACTTGACAAGAATTGATGATACCTGTGTCATCATAAATTCTGCCAGACAATCCTTTTTTATTGAACCCTGTTAAGTTCTTGTGAATGCTCTGTGTGCAAAAAGTTAGAAAAGTTTTCTAACATCACACACATTACTCCTGATATTCATGCTGTGCTGCATCTACTACTGTTTGGGCCTGTTGGCATCGCTGTTGTAAAAATGAGCAACAATTTAGAAGCTTCTCCTGTCTCTTGTTTACCTGATACTTTCTGCTGACTGTGCCCAACAACTAACTCGACATCTTACAAGTCCATCTGGGCAACATAGTGTGTGAGAGTGGGCAGAACCTTTCAAAAGCATATACGGCAGTTGGCTGGACGATCGTTCAATTCATCACATTCATTATGGGTCAACCACATAATGCAGTCAGAGGGCACCAATGCCCGGGAATAAAATACAAAACGTGAGCCACTTCGTAAAACAAACTCTCACCAAAACATGTCGGGAGTGGAGCAAAAAATCCTCTCTAAAGAGAAATGCTTTGTGTTGTTTGTTGTTTATTTAATAAAGAAATGTGGTCCAGGTCTGATAAGGCTGCTACTGAAGCTGTTAGCATCTATGCTAATCACTCTATGAGCAGGCACTTCCTGCTGTTACATCATCTTGCTTGTAGCTCCACCTCTTCCTGCTCTGAAGGCCTCTGATTGGGTCATGCAACTCTAAACCACTCACAATTGCTGCTGGTTGGAGCTTGGCTTCTGCCTCGTTGCAGGCACTGAATCAGGTGGAGCCATCTGCAGGGCAAGGTTATCCAGCAACAGCATAACACATTCTATACTCCTGAGAACAACCCGTTTCCAAATGACGAAACGACCAGTTCTTACAATTTATGACAGTATCAGAAAATTCAGACTCTTCAGTAATGTTTTAAACCAAAAGGCAGTAAGGACTGCACAAATATTCTGGCAACATTTGGTAAAAATTGGTAGAACTGGAAAGCACTCACTCCACAAAAAATCCACTTACTTTTGCCAGTGTTTTTAGTGCAGTGTTGACAGCATGCAACAGTTTGACTGAAATTGTTAATAAACAAAATAATGCAAAACCATTTATTGAAATTTCATTAAAACTGCATTATGGCCCAATGTAATTTCCAAATCAGAAGAGGTGCACTATTTCTTTACGTTCAAATATCTGTAAAAATACCATTTTAATTTAGCTTAACTATAGCAGAAGTGTGCTGGTATATGTATTATAAACTGATGACAAAAAGTGTACACTCATCAATCACTGGAATGATAATTACCTCCGCCAAGGAGGTTATGTTTTTGCCGGCGTTTATCTGTCTGTTTGTCTGTTTGTTTGTTTGTGTTCAAAATAACTTGAAAAGTTCTGATAGGATTTGGATGAAATTTTCAGGAATTGTTGGAAATGGGATATGGAAGAAATTATTAAATTTTGGGGGTGATCCGGATCACCGTCTGGATCCAGGAATTTTTAAAAGGATTCTTTAACATTGCCAGATAGGACCATTTTCGCCAAAGTGGACCGAAGCTGCTTGGCGGAGGTCTGCGCTCTTTGACTGCTTTTCTAGTTCAATATTAATATTTAAATATTTCTGATGACATAGTAACACACAATAATGGGCCCTAAAATTGTAAGCTGCTTTGTTACGGTGAATGTGTAAAAAAAATAAAAAGAAATAAAAAAGAAATATGGGTTTAACTAATGAAGATTTAATATCACCTGCAAGAATCACCTAGCCTTCTGATTGAAAACATTGTGTTAGTCAACACTGAGTGTTTTGTACTTCTTTTTTCAGGGTTTCCGGCAGACCTTTTCTGTCCGGGCGCCCCGCCCGGACAGAAATCTGTAGCACCCGGACAGGGGATAGGAAAAAAAAAAGAAGACGTGCATAAAGACGTGCATAAAGACGTGCCTGCAAGTGACACGGTTTAGGAATATGCCTCGCAAATTCATGTTGATTCTTAATCAGGGCTGCCAACTCTCACGCATTGGCCGTGAGACTCACGCATTTCAATGGTTTCACACGCTCTCACGCCACACCTCCGATTTCTCACACTGAAGGCACAAATCCCAGGAGGACGCAGGGATCATGTGCCCAAACATACTCGGGCGGAGCGGACTCAAAGCGGACGTCCGCAAACCCTGTGCCCGCAAAGCTCAAACTTTAGGGCCGCACGGATTCCGCTCAGCGCACTGCTGTCACACAAACAACACTGCTCCGTCTCTAAATTTTAGTGCATTGCAAAGTCAGCAGGCAGAGCAGCTCCTCTCCCTCGTCCTTAGTCTACAGTGTCATGACAGAAAAATGGAAAACAATGCGCAGGGATTGTGGGAAATGTAGGCTTTCACGGTCATTTCACAAGAAAATACTACGCGGCAGTGCGCCCGACTATGACAGCTCTGACGTCCGCGGACATTCCGTCTGCTCTGCTCACAGTCCGCCAGACTCTGGCTGCACACGTAGGTATACGCCATATACCCACTAGAAAACTCTCCAAAATACCATATAACCATGACAAATGAGGATACGTATAGCAGCATGCTTGTGTGACTTTCACCTTCACTCAGCGTGTGTGTGTGTGTGTGTGTGCGCTCCTCTGTCTGCCGGTGGGCGTAAAGATGCAGATAGACGTGCATCGCAGGAACAGTGAGGGATCATCAGTCACTCTGTGTGATTTTATCATTCACACGGTGTCTTGACAGCTCATGTGCCCGGTTTAAGTGAACACAAAGACTTCAAAAACTGACGAGTCAGCCTTTCATTCATCAAAACTCTACATTCTTCATCAGTCCAGCTCTTGTTTTCACTCACTCACTGTTTTCTAAATAATAAATTCATCCTGAAGGATCCTCCATCACTTATTCTCCATGATATAAGAACAATCTTTGAAGAATCAAGCTTCAAATACAGTCTACTAGTGGAGCAGTTCTCAACCTGTAGGTGGAGGCCCATAACTGGTCTCAGAGCTGTACTCAGTGGACGGCGTATACATCTGGTAAAAATGTGGCAAAAATGTCTTCAGTGTATGGAGGCCCTAAGAGGATACACATCATCAGAGTATGTCAGAGTATACCCACTAGAATAAACCAGACTACACACAATTATTACACTGTTTTAGATTTCTCTACTCAGATATTCCTGTCCAGACCTCAAAATTCATGTATGAAGGCTATTATTACTCTGAGTTTGATGTTCAAATATAGATTTGTTGATTTAAAAATGAAGTACTGACAACTTTGACCTAGATGTTAACTTGAGCAGATCCAGTTTCTAATGACATTCTGACCGTTAATGTCCACTCCTTATTGTCCTCCAATTAAAATCACCTCTGTTTACATTAATGTTCAAGACAGATGCTTTTATACTGGATAGTTCTTAGTGTTGTGGACTTGTAGCCTACAGATTGATGCCAAAAAAAATTCATTTACTAAAGGAAAATTAAATCAAGGCTAATTATGCATATTCAATTGTGTTTCATAATTTGACCCTTTAAAGCCTGAATGCACAAATAATAGCCAGAACATTCACATTTTTTGGAGCTGAAATGATTATTTCACTTTCTACTGAAATCCAACAAAATCACTATTTCCATAAAATTTGACATATAAATATTTTTGGTATCTCATTTGATACATTAGATGTTGTTGGCAACTGATAATCCACTTGAGGACATTTTCATCATTTATCCTATTGTATTCAGATGTATTTTTGTTTTTGTAAATTGTTGATCATATTGATTAGATAAAGGTATCATAAAAGTATGTATCAAATATGATACAACAGGCTTTCAGGGTAAGGTGTAAAGGTTTGTGCATTTTTAAGTTTTGTGACATATTCAGATTTTGTTTTGTTGCTGCTTGTTGACAGTTTGATAAAAAAAAAATAAACATTGAAAAAACATGAAGTATAGTTTGATTTAGTTTGGTTATTCATTAAAGTATTTCTCCTTGTTTTAGAACTCATATTGAGCTTTCAGTTCTTGTAAAGCTGCTGTAGTGGTGATCAGCCTGGTGTTGGTGAACAAAATACTGGTCTTGGAATTGCTGGTTGTGCATAAACAGACCTGTAGACGGGTAGGATATAGACTTGAAGGAAGCAATGACATGATTACAGTTATTGTTCAATATCACTAGGACATTTGAGGAAGTATCAGACAAAATAGAAAAACAGTATAGCATTTATTTGTTGTTTATTTTTTTTTACCTGTACCTGAGTTAATTGCACTTGCACCATTTTGTTACTTTTGAGTTCTATATAGTATGATTAAACATACACAAAATGAGACATTCTGTGTCGAATGTTGTCCTGCCGCGTATGCGGCAACATTTTGGTTGGCTCCAGAAAATCTCACTCCAAGGTTTTTTGAAAAGTTGGCAGCCCTGTTCTTAATGCTGCGCTGTTTGCCTGCAGTGTATTCTTTGCAGAGACTCAACGTGCGCGTTCTCTCTCTCTCTCTCCCTCTCTCTCTCTCAGACACACACACAAACACACCACAGTTGCCCGGCGCAGCAGATATGAAGCGTAAATGTAAAAATGCCTGTTTGATCAGTTCTGAATTAAATAATTGACACTTTATGAGCTACAGATTCTGTATGTTGTTTGTGGGTTCTTCTCATTTTGAGGGCCAAAAATAATAGATCAGCAAACTCTTTAATTTTGAGGGCAAAAATAATTTATCAATCAAATTACTTAACCAATTAATCAATTAATCGAAGTCATTATTTAATTAATCAAATTTTTTCGGCGCGCGCACACACGTGCATGCACGCACTCCCCCCTGGCCAAACTATTTTCCTGCAGGAAACCCTGTTTTTGTTCCCAATGTTTCAAACAGGACCTGATATCATTTGATTATTACTTTTGATAAAAACACTTAATTTTAAAAATGTAAATACTAAATTAAAAAAACAAAACTAATAACATGATAATACCCCATTTGCACTGCACATTTCAAATA
Organism: Cetoscarus ocellatus; assembly: GCA_037902135.1. NCBI lineage: Eukaryota > Metazoa > Chordata > Actinopteri > Labriformes > Labridae > Cetoscarus > Cetoscarus ocellatus. The sequence continues at coordinate 1,475,303 of JBAMNC010001447.1, forward strand.
GATTCCCCATGTGGTCAATAAGAATAGTACTGCTGGCTTCTCTTATTATAAACATTTTTTTCCTGATCAGAAAGCCTGACAATTTTTTTGCAAGCCATTTCATGTTACATTGCATTCATCAAAAGCAAGATGACATCATTACAAATCTTTATTATTATTATTGTAATATTAATAAACAATGCAGATATGCAGAACATATGTTGTCTTATGCTGTATCTCATTTGAACATTAATCAATATATCCTAAAAACTAGGCACGTTTCCCACCTCGAAGTTCTAGAAACTCTCAGGTCATGCACCCAAAGTTTCACATGACACAGAGTAATTTCCTGGAAACATAAACATCCCTCCCTTCTAGACATAAAACAGAAAATACAATCTCCTTTTAGGCTCATGTCTATTCAGTGTCTGTTTTCCTACAAATATATATATATGTTTTTTTCTCCCCTCGGACCCTCTGTGACCCAAACAGCCCCCTTCATGTCTGACATCAGGCGTGTAACTCTTGTCAGTGTGTGACTGCCCTCTTAAAGGAATTTCTTGGTCTGGGATGAGAGCAAGAAAGAGAGAAAGATTTTGACAGCAGCACAAATCCAATCATGCTCTGGAGTTGCAAGGATTACTCTCCTACAGTGAGTGCATGCAAAGCCACCAAAGCAAAAACCTTAACTGCTCAGAGCTGGAGGAAATAATACCATCACAATGGGCTAAGAGAGGATTATAAAGTGCAGTATGTTGAACATGTGGGTTGTCAGGATGGTTCTGATAACATACACAGCATCATGATGTCACCGTCCTTGTCCTCTCAAAACTCCACATGACCCTTTTCTATTATTGATGGCCATTGTTTGCAATCTCTGTTTGTTGATGCAGAATTAAAATCCTTTCCTGCATGATGAGAGGATTTCAAAGGCCTTTTTCTCACTTGGTGCTGCAGTGAACTAGTGGATGTTTGCCAACTTGTTGTGCTAATGGGAATTCAGAGGCGGGATATAAACATGGCTATGTCTCTCACATGACTGCTGGGCAGGACTTTCATTTTTTGCTGCACACACTGAATGCCTGCCAGGGCAAGCCAAGCAAATCTCCCCAATCATAAAAGCTAAATGTTTCAACAGATGATTGGGCATTCAGGGTCCGGACAGCTGAGAGTTTGAGCTACAGAGGCCTGCTGGCAGGGCTATAGGGAGGGAATGACATAATAGATAGAGATTTGCTGTGACAAAGCATGTCTGTAATGATCATGCAGTCAGAAAAAAGGCTTGGCACTGCCCACATGACCTGCCAAACAACATCATCAGCCTGTGTGGCCTCCTCCTCTTTTCTAACTAATTTCAGAGGTTGTTCAAAATCAGGAAAAGAAAGTATTAACTGCAAAGGGAAAATTGCAAAGGAAATATAAATGATTGTGTTGCTTCTTTGGAGCATCTGGTACTTTAATAAGCAAGACAGCAGTTTACAGTCAAATCTAAGCTGATTTTTTTTCCAGTTGAAACAGAGAAACAATGTTCTGCAGCCCTGGATCAAAGTGATCAACATTTATGTATTCCAGCAAATAATCTGTGTCAAAGCTAAAGAAGGACGACAACGCTCTGGAAAGCATAAACATTCATGTTGCAGAGGACAGGACACTTTGTAACACGCAAAGTACTGAACAAAGGGTGGACGCTGTGCCTTCAGGCTTTCAGCTCTCCTCTGCTGTATGTGTCAGAAAAATCCCTCTGTTGCACTGCTTTTGCCTGTCCATCTCCAAGACTGGATGGTTGAGCAGCTTCACAATTATACATCAAATAGTCAAATGGTTTTACCATCCATACCATGATTATTGTAACTTATATAAAGATGGGTCTCATCCATAATGGTATATTATGACAGCCACATTTAACTCAATTGCAAGTATCATTATAAATCTAATGACCTGAATACTGAATCTGAGCCAGTAGCAGCTTCTCTTTTTAATGGAAGTCATGAAGCATGTACTGGCTGTCAAAGCTTATTTTACAGATACTTCTATTTCCATATTTCAAAATGCATAAAAGGTAGTTTCACTGAAACAGCTATTTTATCAGTATCACTATTTTGAATTTTTGATGGCAGGGTTTGTAAGAATACTTCATGTGCAAACACACTTAAAATTTTGAACAGGCTGGCAGATGCATTGAGGGACTAGGAGGGCTGTATGTGGCCCCGAGTCACCTGTTGTCTTCCCCTGATGTAAAGTGCCAAAAAAAAAAAAAAAAAACAGATAAAATGCCAAGCTAAAATTGATCACAGTGTTCAATCAACAAATGTTGTTAGACAGGACCCTAAAATTATTAGTAATTATGAACAATAATTACCAATAAAAATGATTCACTATTTATCAGGGAAACTGTGGATGGGTCATTGCAATGGAAGGATTTTTAACAGTCCAATTTTAAAATTAAAAAAAAGTACTGCGGTTGTTCAAACATTATGAATGTTGTATATACACAAATTTACTCTGAATTTTCAAATAACTCATCTAGAGTCTATTTCATCCAGATAAAGAGGCCACTGCCTTGAAAAATGTCATGTGGTGCAACTGTGAATTACTTAAAAGGAGATGTTGGTAATGGAATTGGTAATTAGTGACTGTGAACATTCTCTACCCTAGCAGTTATCAAAAATGAATATATGAACCAGAAAAAAGGCCAAATATGACTTCTTTAGGCATAGCCTATTTTGCAAAAGAACTCTAATTATTTAAAAAACTAGTAGCAATAATAGTAAAATGAAATACTTTGTATGTATGAATCATCTATTGAATATAAACGCACAAAATAGGATATTCATTTATCATAATTAGCACTTTGCAGGAGTTGAACACTGTGATAGCTAGCTTGCCACAGTGTCAGTTGTCTATTAGTATCAGCTAACACATTCTTGCCCTTTAATACCCACTTACACAGCAGCAGTAAGGAGCAGTGGGAGCAACTAGAGGTTAAGTGACCTGCCCAAGGACACATCGACATGTGACAGCCAGAGCTGGGCTCAAACCTGCAACGTTCCGATAACTGATCAAGACCACACCATCAACATATTGTACATTTCTTTTGTCAAATAAAGTGTGAAGCTATGGCTCAGAGCGTACAAAGAACATCTCCAGTGATTCAGTTGTTTTAAACTCATTCAGTAATTGTGTATAATAATTGGGATCTTAAAATCAATGAAAATAAATGCAACTGAAATTTTTCCAGAGTAAAATATCCCTACAAGGAATGTGTGTCATAAAAAAAGCAGGTATAATAAGACGTAGTTATTATTTAAAGTACGGGTACCTGTAAAGACCTTAAATCATCATGCTGGAGGAGAATCACCCTGACCAAAAGAGATATGATTAAAAACTTGGCATGATTTAGAGCCCTTTAGAAACACTTTTTACTGACATGACAACATTTGAATGTTTTGTTATGTGTGGCAATTCTGACAAAAGTCAAGGATTACATACATGTAACAATAAACCGCAACCAATGCTCATTTTACCAATGGACAAAAATAAAGTGACAATGTTTGGATGAGAAAGTGCAGCTGGGGATGAGCTACTTTTATCCTCTTGTCCCAACATCTCTGTGCAATTTAGACAGTGCTGTCTCTGTTTTGGTTAAAAAATATATCTCAAGATTTAGTTTGTGTGCTCTAGAGCCCACTAAAAGCTACATTTGTCCACATATTCAGATAATTATTGATATTATTATTATTTGAGGTAAATGGGAGGTGCCTGGGCTGGTCGCCCACTGTGGCTCCGGCCCACGGACTGAGTGCTGATGGGGCTGAAGCCCAGAGCAGCTGAGCCCCGTCACTCACCAGCTGTCCTCGTCTTCGTGGAGACAGTCCATGTCCTCCAGGTCTAAGATTTCCACTTCGTCTAAGATCGATGTCTCCCCTTCGTCGGTATATCCGCCGATGTTGTCTGGGAAGAGTGAGTTCATACTGGACAGAGAGGGAGACGCAGACGCCCCTTCGTAGTCGTACGCCCTCCTGAAGCTGATCCCGTCGTAGGACAGCCTGGGGCTCCGGCAGCGGCTGTTCTCCAGCAGCCCGCCGAACCCCACCCCAGGGAAGCCGGCCAGCCCGGCGCCCATCCCCGCGGACAGGGACTGGGAGTCGTAGCCGGCGCTCAGCGGTCTGTGGTTGGTTGACATGGCTCCGGACGAGGACAACATGGTAGACCGGCTCCGCAGCTGCTCGTTCTGCTGTTCGAGCTTCTTCACCAAGTCCTGGAGCTTCCGCACCTCCAGGTCCGCGTTGATATTCGAGTTGATATCCTCCATGGTGGCTCCTCAGCCCAGCGAAGAAATGCGGAGTCCGCCGTGTTTCTCGACGCTTCCGTGCCGAACGCCTCGGTTTCCGCTGCCCTCACTTTTCTCTACGTGTTGGAAGAAGACACTGAGGTGTTCACCTGACTCACGAAGATCAACACCGTCATCTTCTCGGCTTGGCCGTGCTCACGGGCAGGGCTGAGGCCATTTTCATAACACTCGTCACCAACTGTGAAAGACCAACAGGCGGCGGAGAACATACGTCATCACGTTATGGTCGGGAGCGAGTACGTAACCAACACCTATTTTCACGAGCACGATTTTCCTAATATCGGAAATAACCGTTTGGTCCGAGCTGTCTGAATTGAAGGAAGATGTGTCAACTTTTTATCCTTTTCATCGTCTTTTGATCAGTTGTTTATAGTTGCATTGTATTCCCTGTCATTTTGGCTTTATTGATCAGGAAAAAATACTGATGTTCAGACAAAGTCAAGTCAGGTCAAAGTTTATTTGTAGAGCATGTTTAAATAACAGCCTGGGTTGACCAAAGTGCTGTTACAGGGGTACCAAATAATCTTGCATACACTTAATAATAATAAAAACACTAATGATAATAAAACTAGAATAAAAATGAGCCCAACATTAAAAACGATTGATTTTGCATTTATAAGCATTTAGTAATGAATCCTAATAGAGAGAGAGAAGAGAGTACTGGAGAGATAAAGTCCTGCTGTTAACATAATGCACAGAACAAGAGACAAAAACTTGTCTTCAAGCACATCTTCTCTCTTTTCACCGTTTGTATATCTCATCAACTTAATTTAACTGTGCCAACATCTAAAGTAGGATGTATCAAACAGAAATCACATTTTTCAGGTCGTAGATAATTATGTGTTATTATCAATTTATTTGACTTTTGAGGAAAATTCATACTGAAAGTTGACTATTAACAGCCCTTAAAAAAACAACAACCAGTTCACAGTAAAGCTTCATGCAGACATGAGCTTTATTACAATTAGCAGATCACCAGTGGTCCACTGCTGACCAGCTGATCTGTGCACAGTACACACTGCGAAGACAGAAACAAAGATACATTGGAACAAATGGCAGGCAAAGTTCATGTCTCTTCTTTCCACCTGTTACGGCTTGTTCCATGCTGCTTCGCTCCTCTGCTTTAGCACAGCAGCCCTCCATCCAGGCCCAAAGTTACGAACTGCGGTGGAAGAGGAAAGAACACGAGGGTTGTGTAATACAGAGAAGGAACATAAAATGGTTCAGGGACACGGGACTAAAATGTACACTGTTCATTCTAGGCAAACATCCACATGGATTTTCTGGCTTCTGTGGAGTAGAGGAAAACTGAAGAGCATGCAATATTACAATGTCAAAGATACAACACTGAGAGGAGTGAACTACGAGAGTGACTGAGGGGTATTAAAATGCATTTAGCTTTTAGAGACATATTACTGAGAGAGTCAGAGGATACATGTCATGCATTTATGTTAAGTTTACCACTTGGGTAAAGTTAGAAAGATATTCACAGATTCGGACTTTGCGGGTCAATAACTCATCAATAAAACAACGTACTTACCAACCCGACCCCTCTTTCTAATGACTATCATGAAGACTGTGAGCTACAACCTCGTTTTTCTCCGAACGAGCCGTCATCCGAGCCACACAACTTCAATTGGTCTCAATACGCTGCCGGTGAGGGCTCGGCGGCTTAGGGACCGTCGGCAAATTATCATATTGGAGGAACGGTGTGAAAGAAAATTCAATAACTTCTCCATACTGAGAAGTAAAGTCTTCAAAATCACAGCAAACATAAAGAACCACATGTTATTCATACTACAGGTCATATTTTTTAAGAGTTATGAATTAAAATTAATAATTGAAAATAAAGCAAATGCCATCAAAATTATGAGATCTAAATACCAAATGATAATAGAACATGGATGGTGATCTCCTCTACTTTGAACTACAGCTGTTACTTTAGAAAAAAAGGTTTTGATTTGATTTAAATGATGTTTTATATATTGAATTGTGTGAATTAATATGTAAGGACAATAATAGCTGTAATAACTTAACTGTTGTTTACTTAATTGACACCAAACTTAGCCTAATCATCAAACATCTCTTCCAGTTTATCTACAGCTTTTATTTTACAAAAATAGGTTTCAAAGTATTTATAATGATTTTTTTGAAATTTGACATGCAGCAATTAACAGGTTAAGACTATCAAAACTTAAATAACTGTACTCAATTTGACTTTATTGACACCAAAGTAATCCTGATGATCACAGATTCCCTCTGGTTTGTACTACAGCTCTGACTTCAGAGACATAGGTTTTAATGTAATTTATATGAGTTTTTTATACTGACGTATTGATAAATAGGTTATGACTATAAAAACTACAATAACTTAACTGTTGTTTACTGTATTGACGCCAAACTTAGCCTGATGATCAAACAACTCTTCTAGTTTATACTACTGTTCAGACTGTAGAGAAATAGGTTTCAAAGTAATTTATATGATTTATTAAATATTGAAGTATATTAACTAATGGGTAATGACTACAAAAACTGTAATAAGTGTACTGTTGGTAACTGTAGTGACACAAACTCAGCCTGATGATCACACATCCTCTTTGGTTTGTACTGCAGCTCGGACTTTAGAGAAATAGGTTTCAGTGTATTTTATATGATTTATTTTAATATTGACATATTGAAAAATAGGTATTGATTATAAAAACTTTATTAACTACTTTTGTTGGCTTTATTGACACGAAACTCAGCCTTATGATCACATATCCCCTCTGGCTTGTACTACAGCTCAGACTTTGGAGAAATAGGTTTCAGTGTATTTTATATGTTTTTTTCAATATTGACCTATATATATTAATAGGTAATGACTACAAAAACTTAAATAACTTAACTTTTTTCGGCTGTATTGACACCAAACTAAGCCTGATGATCAAACATCCCCTGTGGTTTGTACTACAGCTCTGACTTTAGAGAAATAGGTTTGAGTGTATTTTATATGATTTTCTTTAATATTGACATATATTCAATAATAGGTAATGACTACAAAAACTTTAATAACTTAACTTTTGTTGGCTGTATTGACACCAAACTCAGCCTTATGATCACATATCCCCTCTGGCTTGTACTACAGCTATGACTGTAGAGACATAGGTTTCAGTGTATTTTATATGTTTTTTTGTAATATTGACATATATTCACTAATAGGTAATGATTACAAAAACTTTAATTAATTAACTTTTGGTGGCTGTATTGACACCAAACTCAGCCTGATGATCAAACATCCCCTGTGGTTTGTACTACAGCTATGACATTAGAAACATAGGTTTTAATGTAATTTATATGATTTTTTTTAATATTGATGTATTGATAAATAGGTATTGACTATAAAAACTGTAATAATTTAACTAATGTTTACTGTATTGACACCAAACTTAGGCTGATGATCATATATCCCCTCTGGCTTGTACTACAGCTCAGACTTTAGAGAAATAGGTTTCAGTGTATTTTATATGTTTTTTTCAATATTGACCTATATATATATTTATAGGTATTGACTTTAAAACTTTAATATCTTAACTTTTGTTGGCTGTTTTGACACCAAACTAAGCCTGATGATCAAGCATCCCCACTGGTTTGTACCACACCTCTGACTTTAGAGAAATAGGTTTCAGTGTATTTTATACGATTTTTTTTAATATTGACATATATTCACTAATAGGTAATGACTACAAAAACTTCAATAACTTAACTTTTGTCTGCTGTATTGACAACAAACTCAGCCTGATGATCAAACATCCCCTGTGGTTTGTACTACAGCTCTGACTTTAGAGAAATAGGTTTCAATGTATTTTATATGATTTCTTTTATATTAACATATAATAATTAACAGATTATGACTATAACAACTTTCATAATTGAACTGTTGTTGGCTGTATTGACACCAAACTCAGCCTGATGATCACACATCCCCTCTGGTTTGTACTACAGCTCTGACTTCAGAGCAATAGGTTTCAATGTATTTTATATGATTTTTAAAATATTAACGTATAATAATTAACAGATTATGACTATAACAACTTTCATAACTGAACTGTTGTTGGCTGTATTGACACCAAACTCAGCCTGATGATCACACATCCCCTGTGTGATCATCAGGATGAGTTTGGTGTCAATACAGTAAACAACAGTTAAGTTATTACAGTTTTTGTAGTCATTACCTATTTATCAATATGTCAATATTAAAAAAATCATATAAATTACATTAAAACCTATTTCTCTAAAGTCCGAGCTGCAGTACAAACAAAGAGGATGTGTGATCATCAGGCTGAGTTTGATGTCACTACAGTTACCAACAGTACACTTATTACAGTTTTTGTAGTCATTACCTATTAGTGAATATACTTCAATATTTGAAAAATCATATAAAATACACTCAAACCAATTTCTCTAAAGTCAGAGCTGTAGTATAACCCAAAGGGGATGTTTGATAATCAGGCTTAGTTTGGTGTCAATACAGCCGAAAAAAGTTAAGTTATTAATTTTTTTTATAGTTCTTACCTATTTATCAATACATTAATATAAAAAAAAAAAAATCATATAAATTACAGTTTAAAAAAAATCTCTAAAGTCAGAGCTGTAGTACAACCCAAAGGGGATGCTTGATCATCAGGCTGAGTTTGTTGTCAATACAGACAACAAAAGTTAAATTATTAAAGTTTTTGTAGTCATTACCTATTAGTGAATACAAGTCAATATTAAAAAAACAAATCATATAAAATACACTCAAACCAATTTCTCTGAAGTCAGAGCTGTAGTACAAACCACAGGGGATGTGTGATTATCAGCCCAAGTTTGGTGTAAATACAGCCACAAAAAGTTAAGTTATTACAGTTTTTATTGTCATTACCTATTAGTGAATATATGTCAATATTAAAAAAAAATCATAAAAAATACACTCAAACCAATTTCTCTAAAGTCAGAGCTGTAGTACAAACCAGGGGGGATGTAATCATCATGTTATATTATCATTTTTTTGGTAGGTCTCATAACTTTAATGGCATTTGCTGCATGTTCAGTCAAAAAGCCCTGTAAAATATTTTAATTCATAACTCCTAAAAAAATATGACCTGTAGTATGAATAGCATGCGATCCTTTATGTTTGTTGTGACTCTGAAGACTTTAATTCTCAGTATGGAGAAGTTATTGAATTTTCTTTCACACCATTCCTCCAATATGATAATTTGCCGACGGTCCCTAAGCCGCCGAGCCCTCACCGGCAGCGTATTGAGACCAATTGAAGTTGTGTGGCTCGGATGACGGCTCGTCCGGAGAAAAACGAGGTTGTAGCTCACAGTCTTCATGACAGTCATTAGAAAGAGGGGTCGGGTTTGTCAGTACGTTGTTTTATTGATGAGTTATTGACCCGCAAAGTCCGAATCTGTGAATATCTTTCTAACTTTACCCAAGTTAAGTTACCTTAGAACTACGGAACTGAGAAAGAAAATTTACATTTGTTCTTTTTCTTCAAAAAGAAAGTTGTTTTTCTTTTTCGGCCCAGTCCACACTCCAGACCAGTTGGTGGCGGTAATGCGCTATAAAGTTATTTGCCAACCGCTATAAAGCACCACGACGACGAGGAAGAAGAGGAAGAAGAGGAAGAAGAAGAACCGTGTCCTTGCCTGCATCAGGTTGAAGCTAAGATGGGGTACTGGGAGCTTCAGGACGGCACTGACTGCGTCGAGAAGACATGGATTACCACCAAAATAGGAGCAGCTTTGGGTGAATAAAACTTTTGTCCACAGACACGGACAGGGCCTCGTTCCGTCTCTTCCCAAACGGTAGAGGTATTTAAGGTCACTGAGCTGTGGAGGCTGGTCTGCAGCCTGCTCACAGGTCACAGTGTTGGAAACGGGACTGTTTGTATGTTCTGATCTAGTGGAAAAGAGGAGCCAGTCCTCGTCCTGTCCGGGACCCCCTTTGTTCTGATAAACGGACTTAACCTGAAGGTTGTCCCAGACGCTGCGGATTGAGTTAAAGCTGTGAGGTTAAATCAAGGGATGATGCCATTTCTGATTTTGATTAGGCAGTTATGATCAGCAAAAATAGTTTTGGTAGCTTTGAAAAATTGTCAAGTCTTAAATCCATAATCTAAAAATGAGTTGATGATCCTTGGTATTCAGTAGTCATTAGAAACACACTGCCTGGTCAAAAAATGTTGCCACCAAAAAAAAAAGTCACACACTCTAATATTTTGTCGGACCGCCTTCAGCTTTGATTACAGCACACATTCGCTGTGGCATTGTTTTGATAAGCTTCTGCAATGTCACAAGATTTATTTCCATCCAGCGCTGCATTATTTTTTCATCAAGATCTTGTATTGATGATGGGAGAGTCTGACCACTGCACAAAGCCTTCTCCAGCACATCCCAAAGATTCTCAATGGGGTTAAGGTCTGGACTCTGTGGGGGCCAATCCATGTGTGAAAATGATGTCTCATGCTCCCTGAACCACTCTTTCACTATTTGAGCCCCATGAATCCTGGCATTGTCATCTTGGAATATGCCCGTGCCATTAGGGAGGAAAAAATCCATTGATGGACTAACCTGGTCATTCAGTATATTCAGGTAGTCAGCTGACCTCATTCTTTGGGCCATAATGTTGCTGAACCTAGACCTGACCAACTGCAGCAGCCCCAGATCATAGCACTGCCCCCACAGGCTTGGACAGTAGGCAATAGGCATGATGGGTGCATCACTTCACCTGCCTCTGTTCTTACCCTGATGCTCCCATCACTCTGGAACAGGGTAAATCTGGACTCATCAGACCACATGACCTTCCTCCAGTCCTCCAGAGTCCAATCTTTATGCTCCCTAGCAAACTGAAGCCTTTTTTCCAGTTAGCCTTACTGATTAGTGGTTTTCTTAAGGCTACACAGCTGTTCAGTCCCAATCCCTTGAGTTCCCTTCACATTGTGTGTGTGGAAATGCTCTTACTTTCATTATTAAACACACCCCTGAGTTCTACTGTTGTTTGTCTTCAATTTGATTTGGTCAAACATTTAAGTGATCACCGATCACGATCATTCAGGATTTTTTTCAACCACATTTCTTCCTTGAAGACGATGGTTCCCCACTATCCTTCCAGTTTTTAATAATGCGTTGGACAGTTCTTAACCCAATTTTAGTAGTTTCTGCAATCTCCTTAGATGTTTTCTCTGCTTGATGCATGCCAATGATTTGACCCTTCTTAAACAGACTAATATTTTTTCCACGACCACAGGATGTGTCTTTGGACATGGCTGTTCAAGAAATGAGAAACTACTCATAGCATCAGCTCAGGTTAAATAACTTGTTGCCAGCTGAAAGATAATCGCCCATGCAGTAATTATCCAATAGGAGGCTCGTACCTATTTGCTTTGTTAAATCCAGGTGGTGACTTTTTTTTGGGCCAGGCAGTGTGTAAGGCTCATGAAACATCTTCAAATATAGAGCGAGTGGTCAAATGTTCCAGAGAGACGTGTCTGTTCCTCTCAAAACCTGGTTTAATGGTATAAGGACCTCTTTGATTCTTCTAGCTGTAACTTAATAGTCATTATTAAGTCCACAAATGGGTGTCTAGCTGTCGAGGTGGGCACAGAACATGGAGTTTGTTTAAAACCGTCACATGCAATGGCACTTAGTCAGATTATTAAAATTATTATGATCATGATTTTCCGAACCTTCTCTTACAGAAGTTTTCTTGATCTGTATACAAGACCACAAGTACTAATCAACGGACAGATCATCACCACAGTTGGCATTGCTGTTATGAACTCTGCTTTGCATAATGTAATCCCTCAACTTTGTTTTGTGTTACAGCACAATTAATTATCCCACCCATGCTGAAACAGTATATAAACAGGGCAGTGGTCAACCATAATAAAATTGTGACTCAATTGTGATTTCATTTGTGTGTTTGATTTCAGGCCTGGTGGGTTCAGCCTATCATATAACAGCTTTCCAGCCAGGTTCAGCATTGGAAGCGCTTCAGAGGGCCACCAGCACAACTGTCACCATGGGTAAATAATTAATTTATAATTACATTTTCACTTAATTTAGTTTTTAGCTCTAATAACCAGGCTGGAATGAGCAACAGACACAGACAAGTGAGTTTATGTGCAGAACTGGGTAAAAGAAGTAAAAAAAATGTATTTTTAATTATTTGTGAAATGTATCTGTTTATCTGTTTTAATGCTCATCAGTGTTTCCCCTAGCTTTTTCTGTGTTGGGACGGGGGGGGGGGGGATGAGCGTGGTCCGTCGTTCGGGTCTGTCGTTATTCATTCATCTATCTATCTACCTTTCTGTATTAATCATTTTTTGTTTATTCATTCAACTATCTATCTATATATCTATCTAGCTTTCTAGCTATCTAGCTATCTTTCTATATTAATCACTTTTTGTTTATTTATTCATTCATCTATCTATATATCTATCTATCCAGTGGTGTAGTCTGGTTTATTCTAGTGGGTACACTCTGACATACTCTGATGGATGTTTGTCCTCTTAGGGCCTCCATACACTGAAGACATTTTTGCCACAGTTTTACCTGATTTATGCACCGTCCACTGAAAACAGCTCTGACACCCACTTATGGGCCTCCACCCACAGGTTGAGAGTCATGCACAAGTAGATTGTATTTGAAGCTTGATCCTTCAAAGATTGTTCTGATATCATGGTGAATAAGTGATGGAGGATCCCTCAGGATGAATTTATTATTTAGGAAACAGTGAGTGAGTGAAAACAAGAGCTGGACTGCTGAAGAGTGTAGAGTTTTGATTCATCAGGCTGACTCGTCATTTATTAAGTCTTTGTGTTCACTTAAACCGGGCACATGAGCTATCAAGACACCGTCTGAATTATAAAATCACACAAAGTGACTGATGATCCCTCACTGTCCTCTGCGTTGCACGGCTATCTGCGTCTTTACGCTCACCAGCACACGGAGGAGCGCGGGCAAAGACACAGCGATTTATTTTCGTATTTTCGGTAGCCTGTTTCGGGGCGTTTTCTAGTGGGCATACGGCGCATACCTGCATATCATGTAGACTACACCACTGTATCTATCTGAATTAATCAATTCACTCACCAAGTTTGGTCTTGTACAGCCATGCAGACTATCTCAGTCTGACAGCTATGCTGGATAAAGCCAGACTGACGGTGGTGACCTGTCTGCAGCTTCTTACTACGTGTCTCGGTGGGGTGGGGGGGGGGGGGGGGGGGGTGGGGGTGGGGGGGGGGTTAGGGTTAGGGTTGTTGTGGCGACGTTAACCGGGACAGGGGGTTGGCAACCTCTGTGGTCTGGGCTGGGAGAGATGTTCTCATTTTGGCTAGCACCGGCCGTAGAGCTAGCTGTGCTTTCCGCTTTCCGTTTGTTTGTTGTTTACTTTTTTTTAACCATAATGTTGGCAACACCCTCTCTCCTCCACTCTCTTGGGTGGGGGTAGGTGTGTCTGTACAGATGTGAGTGCAGGTGTGGATGTTGTGTGAGCCCCACCCGTCGCAGAGAAGAGGAGAAATGCATTTTAATGAATGTAATGAAACGATAGTGACACATTAGACTCTAAAACTGCACAAATTAGAGTTAGCTTTTTATTTGATAAAAAGAATGCCTGTTATACGCCCTTTGATTAAAATAAAAATCAAATATTGTTTTTTTTATAATCTGCACTTGAATTTCTGGGTGGGGATCCTGTTGGCATGGCGGGGGTGTCCGTTGGGGGGACGGGGCGCCATCCCAAATAAACTATGGGGGAAACACTGCTCATGTACTAGACCTGACAAGCCAGTCCAAATTAATCGATGTAGACAAAATTATGATTATGATACACCTGCAACCCGCGGCCACATCACATGGCCCATGAAAGACTTGTGCAGTATGGTTGCAGATTATCACCTTCATCCATACTAGCAGATAGCAACGCACTGCAAGGAAAAAAGACAATTGAAACTAAGTTGCTGAAATTGTTCTGACCTTAAAACCATCCTTTGTTATGTTGGCAAATGTTGCCTCTCTAATGTGTTGTATTTTGGAGAGAATAGGGTATCAGATTTACATTTATTTGAAAAAAAAAACCCAAAAACCTTGAGAAATCAAGACATGCACTTGGGGTATGTATAATTCAAGTGGACAAATGCCTACTAGCCAAATCACCTAGCTCTGACACCTGCCACTCCAAACTCGATTGCTACATATGCTAACCAACTACAACAGTCACCAGTAAAACTTAAAAGAAGTTTACGTGGTAAAATCATTAATAAACAAACCTATTAAGTGTCCTTATTTTATATGCAACCAGCATTTTTTATCATACCAAAGTAAGGGGTTGCATGACAAGTTATTGTGGCCTTTAGTTCTTCAGTACCAAGAAGTAGTCTTTGTGCAAAAAACAGTTTGATAATGATTGGGATTCAGGATCTTGAAAACGTATTTTATATTTATAGGTTATATTACATTGAATCACTACAGTTGTATTGAAAAGCATCAGTAACATACAAAACAGAAAATAAGCCAGGTCTCTTATATTAACAACTAACTTTTCTTTTTTTGAACATTGTGTGCTTAAACAGGATCCCACAATCAAAATTCATAATTTTGTATTGGTTAAAAGTAGTTCCTACATGAAACTCAAGAAGAAGCTCACAACAAGATCTGCAGATTATTTTGAGCAACCAGGTCGTGAGTTTTAGAACGAGACACTGGTTTTTAGTTTTTCAGATGTGTTTTTGATGCTTTGAGCATCACAGGACTTTTGTGAATTATTCCAGTTATACCAGATAGAAGGCAGCTGATATTTTAAAAATGTAACACTCATACATACAGTAAACACCTAAATGGATAAACAGGCCCTTAAGTTATAATGATAACTGTCTCTGCAGTGAGCACTAAACCACGTACATCTCATCAAATGATACTGATATTTACCCATGTGCAATGGTGTCACTATTTTTGAACTTCAAAATTTGTTTTGTTTACATAGTTCTTGCAGTTTTATTTTTTCTCTGGGTCATATCTTACTTTATTTAGCAGTTTTTTTGAGTTTGGTTATTTTTATATTATTTTTTATTCACGTTTATCTCATTTTGCTATATTATTGCCTTTACTGCTGTAACAATGCTAATTACCATATTGAAGATCTTATTTAACTTATTTTATTACTAGGACCAAATAATATCATACTTAGATACTAAGATAATTTAACTAGCTAATGTACATTTATTTAAGATACTGTATGAAAGGATGCCCTACACCTGCTTCCTTAGTATTTCTTGGTCTACTCACTGCAATCAAATTAAAGGAAAGTTATTGG
This sequence comes from Cetoscarus ocellatus, assembly GCA_037902135.1. Taxonomy (NCBI): domain Eukaryota; kingdom Metazoa; phylum Chordata; class Actinopteri; order Labriformes; family Labridae; genus Cetoscarus; species Cetoscarus ocellatus. The sequence goes on from JBAMNC010001447.1 coordinate 1,490,973, forward strand.
ATGTGAAAAGTATGTGAACAAAATACACATAATACAAGGCAAGTAGCCATTGCATTGATTTACATTCTGAACCAGCCTTTACACATAGCCATAATCAAAGTACGTTATTTACTAGACCTAATCTCAGTTATTGATCACATTAACTGCTTCTGCTGATGTATCATGAGTGTTATCCTGTTGTGTCCTCTGTGGACTTGACACACAGACCGGATGTTTACTGTTGACATGCTGCAGCATTGATGACGTGCTGTGACGCTAAGCTAACTCTGTTCTACAACACACACACTGCACTGTGTTTTCTTTTTGTTTCAACTTTTAGTGACCCCACACTTGGGATACTCTCTGCTGTTTCCTCTGCGGACTCTCGTCTTTCTGCCCCTCTCTTTTCTCTTCCTGCGTGATTTTACAATCTGCGCTGCATGTCTACGTTTCAGCTGCGCAGCAGCGGAAGCAGCACGCACTTTGTGTCACAGAAATGGCCGTCCATGTCAACACTGTGCGCTGTATAGGGGTCAGATTTAAACGAATCCTTGAGGCACATATTTTGTAATCGTATTATCCGGGTTAAACCGAGGGATCGTTTCAGCCCTAATCCCAAATAACGAGCGTGCAAACAAAAAAATTGCACATACCATTAGTGGGCGTGTTGTGGGTGATATTCTATGATTGCATGTGCAATTGATAACAGGCGCAATAGTGGTGCGGACCACCCTCTTTAAATGAGGATTGTGTGTGGCTGTCACCATGGAGAGTTTGGGAGAGCAGAGTGGCTGTAAACGAAAAATGAAGTTTGAAGCCATGGAGTTGGAGGGAAATAAACACACTGGTGAACTCCAGCAGAGACATCTCAGTGCTGTCAGAAGAAACACAATTTGGGAGATCTGTGAAAAGCACACAGCTCAAAACTGGCATTGCAGTAGAGACATAGATATGTCTCTACTGTTTTTATTTCTGACTAGAGGTTGCGGAAAACCTTTTTTGCTGTCTTTCATTTTGACTGACAAGGTCGTCACTTTTCCCTCATGCCTTATTTTTATTCATCAGTTTTAATTTTAATTTTCTGATTCTAATTAAGCATAATTTAAATGACAGCATTCACATAGTTACACACAGTATACCTGTCAGTATTGTTGCACTATACCGTTCTTAATTTTCTCGATATGCAGTCGGCCTATAACATTACAGAATATACCAGTGAAAACTGAGCAGGATTAAAAACATTATTAATATCTCCTGTGAATTGAACTTAAAATGTTTTGTGTTTTTTTCACCGTATTTAGTAAACACTTAGAAAATGAGACTGACAAATGAAACTATGAACAGGGTCAGCACTGCGGAGAGCACGCCTACAGTGCACTCTCAGGGCAAAAGCTCTCAGCCCTCACAGTGCAGGTCACAACCACTGCAGGTGACAAGGCTCTTGTGTTTTTGCACTGGCTGTATTTGGCACTGCCTCCTGTTTGCTGGTGCTTGTAGCTGCTGCAGCTCGTGCTGTAAACACAACAGCGGCGTTTAAATCACCTACGCTAAATGTTTCATTATGTTTCATTCTTCAGCCGTCTGTGTGAGCGCAGCAGCAGTTGGAGGAATAAATGTTCAAAAATCTTTAGTGCTTCATTAGACAACCTTACAAGCTGCAGAAAACGTATAGACATATAGAACATATATTCAGGAAAACTCATGGCATAACAGGCTTGTGATTTATTTGAACAAATTTGTTGGTATCCAAAAATCCCAAACCGTCTGTCAGACTGCCGTAGCGGTTGTCGTGTTAACACTAGAACTGCTACGGCAGTCTGACAGACGGTTTAGGACTTAAAACAGTAACTTGTGTCTTTACCATCTGAATGAGACACACAACACAATGTCTGACACCAGCTTTGTGTGGAAATGCTTCAAAATTTTGAATGAAAATGCAAACTGTGCAATAAACTGGAGGGATAAAATCCACTGGACGGATGTTTGTTGCGACATTTGCCCAAGGTTCAAAAACACTGAATTCATACTCGATCCAAAACCCATCTGAGCGAAACACTGCAACACCTGATGGACTTACCTTCAGGCTGTGGCAACTAGAGCCACTCACTGAAGAAAAACCCAGGAGTGTGACGCAGTCAGCTCTGAGTGACAAATGAGTGATTCTGGCTTTTTTATGTAGTTCGAATGACCTTCTCCACGATGTATTAAGAGCACAGAACAGAGAGGGCTAACTTTAAGTGTGTCTGCATCAGTATGATGGCACACTGGATCGTTCCTGTTTTTCCAGTCCATCATAATGACAGACAGCCTCCAAATCTTTCCGTCATTCATCAAAAAAATTCAGTTAACGATGGAAAATAGTCAGTTAATGCTGTTTATGACAGTCCAAACATGTAGACACACATGGAAGATTCTCTCTCTCCGTCATCAGCCCTCTGTGCGTAACGCTGTGCCAGTTTGCACCTGCCTTTCAAACGAGGTAAATATAGCCGCACAAACACTGAACACAATCAGTTTGGGGTTTACTACATCACATTGCGGGTGCTAAATGACTACATTTGCATCTCCTCCTCACAGTATTTTTAACGTTTTGATAATCTGCATATTTTCTGAATGTTCATGGAGGCAACACGCTAAATGGATTGTGCATGCTATTTTGCTCATTTGACAGACGCAGTCCCCGGTGCACCCTCTTTGCGCTATCAAGTTTGCACATGTTTTTGTACATGCAGACCTTTAGTAGATCAGGCCCATATACTCTCAGCTGGCCTGGGAGCACCTCATAAGTGGACGAAGGCGGTTTGGTACAGTGAAAGAATGACAACATAAGCTTTCTTGACATGTGCACAAAACTGAAAATATTTTGAAATATTTGGGCTGAGCTACCTTTTGTAAACACAGACAAGTTTTTCCTTTCATTATTCAGAATTTCACCTGCCAGTTGCCAAGTAAAATTTCTCTCAAGAAGTGTGGTGAGCCAATGTGTTGGCCTTTATCACAAGCATTAAGGTCTCGATATTGAAGTACATACTCTGCATTGTATATAGATTGCTTTGAAATATGGTTTATTGAAAAAATCTAAAATGTGCATCTATCTGTGTTGTCCCAGCCACCATGGGAGCCATCTTTGGCATGGCAACATGTCTCAGTGCCCAAGCTCGTGAAGCCCCAGATGACCCACTGAATTACTTTATTGGAGGCTGTGCCACTGGGATATTCCTGGGAGCCAGAAGTAAGTATCATTCTTCGAACTATAACCAAATAAGTCTGGATGTGCCCTTATTTTGGAATATGAGCCTGCTCATACACATTTACATATACAAATATGCATATTGAAGAAAACTTAAATGTGTAAGCTTGCACTTGGGGCTGCTGTGTATCAGTGGTAGAGTCACTAGCCCCTCCACCAAAAGTGTGGTGTTCAACCCTCTGCTCCTGCAGTAACATTTTGTGGGCAAGACCCTTAATCTAACATTGCTCCCACTGCTGTGTCAGTGCCATGTGGTTGTGTACGAATGTATCTGAATGTGATTAACTGGTACTGACACTTTAAATTACTGCTGCCATTAACATGTTGTTTAAGGCAATTGACCTGCAGTGCAAGAAGTAATTTTACCTGTCAGATGAATTGGAAAAGGGCTTTACAAACCCACGCTCAATTTCCATGTTTCCTCAAATAAAGACTGGCAGTAACTTAGTGCCTAACCCTGTATTCCAGCTGGGATTATAGTCAGCAAAAACAAATGGGGCAGATCTCAGTTTAATGATTGTGGGTTTTATGAAAATTCTATCTGCTAATTCCATGTGTTTTTATTTTTAACTGCACAGCTTTAAATATGGATTAAATTAGTATTGACATTGATAAAAAATCTTGTTCGCCAAGGTCTGTTTTGTGAGGTAACAATTGATTTTCAAAGTTCTTTGAAAGAAAAAGGCTTAAGATATGATGAGAAAATGTCTATTTTCAGGGAGGCTGCTAGAATGTTCTTTTTTCATCCACTGTGTCATATAACATCACTGAAAGGAGTCATGTCACACGACTGAATTCATAATCAATGTACAGCAGTTGGTTTTATGAGAGTCTGAGTGCTCATTTCATGTTGTATTGACAGCATCTAGACCAGGGGTCTGCAACCTTTCCAATCAAAAGAGCCATTTTACCTGCCACGCCCACCATAACAATCTGTCTGGAGCCACAAAACACGTTTTAACCTTAAAATGACGACAGCAGCACCTGCTGACTCTCCATCATTATAATGACATCAGATCCATAAGCAAACTGCTTTACCACCCAACATAACAGCTCTATAATGGGTCATGTTATTTTGTTGCTTTAACTTGGCATTATTTTCAAAAATTAAGGCCTTTCTGGGTATCAGGTATGAGGGTTAAATTGTCAGTGGGCCTTTAAAATAAAACACCTTGACAGGTAGCAGGGATGTCTGCAGCAGCAGCTGATCACTACAGTCTTAGGAGATGGAGGAGGAGGCTCACAGTTCAACAGTTACTCTGTGCTAAGCGCTGAAGCTCACAGAGAAGCTTCCTGGCAGATAAAAACATCCTGCTCTGGTCTGATGAACTTACACACAGTGACTTTTTGTATCTGCTCCCACAGACCCAAGGGTGGAGAGTGGGTTTATAGTGTTATAAGTTGAGAATTCTAAAAGAAAAATACAGTTAAGGAGGGCCCTGTATGTCTCTGACTCTGTGATTTCACACATTTCAGGTAAAAAGTAGTTGTCTCCAGCATGAACACATTGGCAGAGATTGCTATCTTACACTCTTCACTCACCCGACTTGTACTCTGATCTCTGCTGGTTCACATCACACCGAAACTTTATCACACCTTACACAATAAATATTCTCTTAAACTGTGGTATTTTCAATCTGTTAGAGTCTTCTACTGACTCAAGGGGTTGTCTGCTCAGATTTAAAAATCATGGCAGGGTGGGCAGAAAGTCAAATGTAAGAAAATGTGAAAGCAAGAGAAAAGCAGACATTTAAGCCTTGTGATAGCTTTGTTTTGTTTAAGGAATTTAAAATTTTATTGAAAACATAACCAGACGTGGACAAAATTGTTGGTGCCCTCCCGTTAAAGAAAGAAAAACCCACAATGGTCACTGAAATAACTTGAAACTGACAAAAGTAGAAATAAATAAAAATGTACTGAAAATTAACTCATGAAAATCAGACATTGCTTTTGAATTGTGGTTCAACAGAATCATTTAAAAAAACAAACTAATGAAACTGGCCTGGACAAAATGATGGTACCCTTAATTTCATATTTTGTTGCACAACCTCTTGAGCCAATCACTGCAGTCAGGTGATTTCTGTAACTCTCAGTGAGACTTCTGCTCCTGTCCACAGGTATTTTGGTCCACTCCTCATGAGCAAACTGCTCCAGCTGTCTCAGGTTTGAAGGGTGTCTTCTCCAGACTGCATGTTTCAGCTCCTTCCACAAATGTTCAATAGGATTTAGATCAGGGCTCATAGAAGGACACTTCAGAATAGTCCAGTGTTTTGTTCTGAGCCATTCTTGGGTGTTTTTAGCTGTGTGTTTGGGTCATTATCCTGTTGGAGGACCCATGACCTGTGACTGAGACCAAGCTTTCTGACACTGGGCAGCACATTTGGCTCCAGAATGCCTTGATAGTCTTGAGATTTCATTGTACCCTGCACAGATTCAAGACACCCTGTGCCAGATGCAGCAAAGCAGCCCCAGAACATAACTGAGCCTCCTCCATGTTTCACAGTAGGTACAGTGCTCTTTTCTTTGTATGCTTCATTTTTGTCTCTGTGAACATAGAGCTGATGTGACTTACCAAAAAGCTCCAGTTTTGTCTCATCTGTCCAAAGGACATTCTCCCAGAAGCTTTGTGGCTTGTCAGTATGCATTTTGGCAAATTCCAGTCTCACTTTTTTCTGATTTGCTTTCAGCATTGATGTCCTCCATTAAGATGGTGTGATCTGATACTGATGTACCTTGACCTCGGAGTTCACCTCTAATCTCTTTGGAAGTTGTTCTGGGCTCTTTGGTTACCATTCGTATTATCCGTCTCTTCAGTTTGTCATCAATTTTCCTCTTGCAGCCTCGTCCAGGGAGGTTGGCTACAGTCCTGTGGACCTTAAACTTCTGAATAATATGTGCAGCTGTAGTCACAGGAACATCAAGCTGCTTGGAGATGGTCTTATAGCCTTTACCTTTAACATGCTTGTCTATAATTACCTCCGCCAAGGAGGTTATGTTTTTGCCGGCGTTTATCTGTCTGTCTGTCTGTTTGTCTGTTTGTGTTCAAAATAACTTGAAAAGTTCTGAACGGATTTGGATGAAATTTTCAGGAATTGTCAGAAATGGGATATGGAAGAACTGATTAAATTTTGGGGGTGATCCGGATCACCGTTTGGATCCAGGAATTTTTTAAAGGATTCTTTAACATTGCCAGATAGGACCATTTTCGCCAAAGTGGACCGAAGCTGCTTGGCGGAGGTCTGCGCTCTCTGAGTGCTTTTCTAGTTTTCTTTCTAATCTCCTGAGACAACTCTCTCCTTAGCTTTCTGTGGTCCATGTTCAGTGTGGTACACACCACCATACCAAACAGCACAGTGACTACTTTTCAGCCTTTAAATAGGCAGACTGACTGATTACAAGCTTGAAGACACCTGTGATGCTAATTACAGGACACACCTTAGTTTAACATGTCCCTATGGTCAAATCATTTTCTATATTTTCTAGGGGTACCATCATTTTTGTCCAGGCTAGTTTCATTAGTTTGTTTTTTTAAATGATGATGCAATGTCTGATTTTCATTAGTTAATTTTGAGTACATTTTTATTTATTTTTACTTTTGTCATTTCCAAGTTATTTCAGTGACTGTTGTGGGTTTTTCTTTCTTTAATTGAAGGGTACCAACAATTTTGTCCACGTCTGTATGAATTAAATGAAGAAAAAAGAGAAACATATTTTAACGTTTTTTTTTCTTGTCAGGCTTTTAAATGACTTTGCTCAGTACTTTGTGTTCAGTTTTAAATGAACACTTTTACAGTCATTTTTTACAGACCCCAGTTTATAAAACATCTTGTTGACTGATAATAGAAGTGGTATTATTGTTCATGCTCTTACTAAAACAATTATATTACTCAGACAGGACAAGTTTGATGTAAAGGCCTGCTTCTAATAGAGAATCTTCTTCATATAAAGCCTGGTACCTCCTACAGTTTTGTATTTAAAGTTCCTGTTCTTAATTTGAATGTTTATGGTAATTGAATAAAGGGTGTTGGTGTTTAATGGCAGAAAAAAAAGCTTGCCAAAAAGAAGCATTGTGTTCACGGTGTCTGTGTGGACTTAGTAATTATTCAGATAAACTGAACATTCTTGTTCCAGCACAATACGGCTTAAAATGAAAAGCACGACTTGTATGATATCTCTTGAGCTTGCTGAAAAAAATCAGTGACGCTATTGATAAAGGTGAGTGTGGCATTGGGATATTCCTTGATCTGTCAAAAGCATTTGACACTGTTGATTTTGAAATTCTCTCAGGCAAACTGCATTATTATGGGTACAGCATTAGGCTGGCTCAGAAGCTACATCTGTGAGAGGGGCCAATATGTTCACTTAAATGCTATCAACTCTCAAAGTAAACCCATCAGGTATGGAGTCCCACTGGGATTGATTTAAGGGCCCCTTCTATTTATTATTTACAACAGTGAGTTTGTTAATTCATCCTCTACTTCACAGCTATTTTTTTTCTGATGATAAAAATGTATTTATGTCAAATTAAAACTTAATTCATCTTCAAAATTATTTGATGATGAATTGGATATGGCCATCCCCTGGTTTAAATGTAACAGACTATCATTAAATATAAGTTAAACTTTATTGTGTTCTGCTCAAATAAAAAACTAAATAATGTTGATGTATCAGGATAAATAGCAGGGCTATTAAGAGGGTAAATTACACAACATTTCTTGGGGTTCATGTTGATGGAATCTTGAATATGGCATATAAATGAACTTAAAATGAAATTATCAAAATATGTCTGCTTGTTTTTTCAAACTAAGATATCTTTTCCCTCTTGAAGCTATCTCAACCCTGTACAGATCTCTATTTGAGCCCCGCCTAAACTATTGTAATGTTTTATGTTGTAATAAATACTCTTGTTATCTGGAGAAATAAAAATCTTGCCAGAGAAACTGATGTGAGCTATATTGTGGTCCAACACAAATGATCCCTCTGATCCCCTGTTTTATTTTTACAAACTCTTTAAACTGACTGAGTGCTACACCCTCCATGATGCCTTTCTGATGTGTGATGTGGTGCACAGACAGAATTAACTGATTGATTGATTGATTGATTTGTGTGTTTCCATCCCTAGCCCACAGTGCTATGACTGGAACAACAGCATGTCTTGGTCTGGGCACCCTGGCCTTCTTTACGAAAGCGGGAAAGACGGAAGGATGGAGGCTAATTGGAGCCCCAAAATTATGAGGGAGATGCTGTATCACTGACTTTGTGTTGTTAAAAGAGAATGAATTAAAGATCTTTAAAGCATGCATTGTTTCATCTGATTTGATTTTAATCTGGTTTAAAACAAAGATTTTTAAATAATTTATGTCAAAGGTATAAAGTGACTTTAGAGATGTCCAGTTGATGTTGAACTAGAGCAGCAGTCTCTGAAACACAACAGAGCTTACATCACTGTTCCCAAGTGCTGTGTCCCTTATGCCCCCATCCTCAGTGCTGTGACCAAGGGTTACCATATGTGGGACTGAGCTCTTATATATGCAGCCCAACATTGCAAAGGTCATTACTGCCCAGAGTCACCCTTAAAATAAGGACCCTGTTGTAAACTGAAGGAGTTAACATTCTGTCTATTATTGTCAAACAAAAACCCAAATGATTGCAACTTAAACAGCCTCAAAACTCACCAACATTTGTATACTTTAAATTAAAAATGCATTCTAAGGTTTGGCATCCTGGGTCAGTTACTCACCAGTGGAACTATGCTTTTATAAAACCAACAAATCTTTTCATTCTTTGTAAGGTACACAGTGAAATCCAACTTTTTTTTTCCCTTGTAAGCTATCCAGCTTGTTTCATTTGCCTCTATACAAAGTTTGTTGTGGCCTCAAGACACAGCCACCTTCTGGAAATTGCAGTACTCAATAAAATGTGGCAGACCTTTGATAAATTGTGACATTAAAATCACTGCACATATTCAATCTATTTTTTCTATACTCAGTTTGATATGCTTAGCTGTAACTGAACCAGGGCTGCCTCTGGCCAAAGTAAGGCCCTAAGCAGGATCCTGTTATGTTTAGTGATGAGTCCAGATTCTTCCTCCAGCAGCTGGATTGCTGGGTCAAAGTAGGAGAAGACACTGAAAATGCAACACTGATTTCTGCACTGGTAAAGTAAGATCTTTTGGTGGAGGCAGTGTGATGATGTGAGGCCGCATCTCCCTCACTGGAAAAACATGACTTGCCGTCATTGCAGGAAATGTCAAATGCAGAGAGATATTAAGTTGAGATTCTGCCACCAGTGGCAATCCCACATCTCCACAGACTGGGCCCGAACTTGGGCCTCCACGATGACAACAGAGCGGGGTTTATCAGTGACTACTGTATGGCTGGTTGAGGAAAAGGATGCCATCCCACAACAGCGTGTGGTTCTTCCACACACCACTGAGGCTCCTGTTTGTTGAATGAATAAATTGTTAAATAACCAATGTGTCTTGTTTCTTCGAACTTAAATCATCCAATTCACCTAACGAGTCAACAGGAGAATAAACTCAAGTCTGCATCATTCAAAAAGGAACTTACCAGAATATGATTTATCAACAAGTGTCGTTACAGCAAAAAAATAAATAAATGTTTTATATATATATATATATATATATATATATATATGTATGTGTGTGTGTGTGTGTGTATATATGTGTGTGTGTGTACATATAGGTGTGTGTGTGTGTATATATATACACACACACACACACACACACACACACACACATATATATATATATTTATATATATATATTTATATGCCAAGCTCCAATGTCCTTACCTTTGGTGCATTGTTCAGTTAACTGTAATTTATATTGTAACAGTATTTCTTTTTTGTGTTACTAATAAAGTTGGGGTTCAGTTTTCTAAAAAGCAATTCTGTGACATTTAACTGTTCAAAGTAATGCTTAATTACTAAGTTACTTTTTGTACTGTGGAGTAATGATTAAAATGTAATTTATGTCATTCTATATTTCAGGCCCTTGTTTCTCAAATATATCTTTAAACGTAAAACAAACAAATCACTTAAAAATCAAGATTATGACCAGTGGTTATTGCTATTTGCAGCAGCAGTTATTGCCACATGTTTAATATTTTATAGTATATGTAAAAGTAACTGACTATCACTAAATATGATACCCCTTTCAGACTGGCCAAAAAACCTGTTTACACCCGGTAACAGTCAGCTCCTGTTGGCAGTTTGAAAGGGTCTAATCGGCATTTAGACCTGGGTCGACTGACCCTGCAAGTGACACGGGTTCGCCTCCGATCAGCTCCAGTTGGACATTACACCCGGGTCAACCCGTTAATTTACGGATGACGTCACGCCCGTCCCCTCCGTCTGTAACTGTTGTGACTCTTTGCCATCTCAGCAACAAATTTCATCTGCCTTTGTACCAGTGTGAGCTGAGTTTGTACATTTTTAAAGAGGGACAAAGTACAAAGTACAGAAAACAGCTGACCAACGTGTCCACGGCTCGCATGCTCCTATCTGTTGTTTACATGGTTGTGTTTCGTCGCGCTGATGATGTCATCAACATGATGGCATCAGCTTAATGCACCGGGGAAAAAAACAGCCACGCAGCTCGTCTGCTGCCGATTAGACCCGGGCCTGCTAGCAGTGGGAGAGGAGTCACTTGCTGATTGTTTGTGGGTTCACCCGTGTTGAAAAAACCCATGTTGACCCGCTAATTTTAGTGTGAAAGCAGTATAAGTTAAACAAACTTTGTTGTGTTCCTCTTAAATAGAAACCAGAATAATGTTGATGTATCAGGATAAATAGCAGGGCTATTGAAAGGGTAATTTACACAAAGTTTCTTTGGGGTCCACGTTGATGAATTCTTTAGTTTCAGAAAGCATTTACAGTTGCAATCAAAATTATTCAACCCCCATTGCAAATTAGGTTTATTGGCAAAATTTACAAACTTCCAGCTGTTTGCAATAAACAAAACAAGAACAACTGAAACCACTCAACACAACTAATATTACAAGAGCCTTCTTCAAATTCAAAACAAAATGCCACTTTTAATGACTACTGCAGTCTCAAAATTATTCAACCCCTTCATGACAAGCAACTTCAGTACTTAGAACAACACCCCTTTTGCATGTATGACCTGCTGCAAACGTGATGCATAGCCAGACACCAGCTCCTGGCAGTGTTCCTGAGGAATCTTAGCCCACTCCTCATGGGCGATGGTCTCCAGTTCACTGATACTCTTGGGTTTGCGTGCCAAGACTGCCTTCTTCAAACCCCAACACAGATTTCTATGGGGTTCAGGTCAGGTGACTGTGACGGCCACTCTAGAATCTTCCAGGACTTCTTCTGAAACCAGGCCTTATTGGACTTTGAGGTATGCTTTGGATCATTGTCCTGTTAGAAGGTCCAATGACGTCCAAGCTTCAGCTTCCTCACAGACCGCATGAGGTTTTCCTCTAGGGATTTCCTGATACTTGAGTGAATCCATCTTGTCCTCCACACGCTGCAGGTTTCCAGTGCCAGAGGAAGCAAAGCAGCCCCAGAGCATCACTGAACCACCACCAAACTTCACTGTAGGCAGGGTGCTCTTTTCAGCATATGCTTCATTCTTCCTCCTCCAGACATACCGCTGATCCACAGGCCCGAAAAGTTCCAGTTCTGTTTCATCGCTCCACAGAACAGAATCCCCAAACTTCTGTGCCTTATTTTTATGGTCTTGAGCATATCCAAGGGGACTTTTCTTGTGCCTTTGGGTCAGTAGTGGTGTAGGTCTTGGAGTTCGGTCGTGGAGCCCTTCAGTGTTCAGTATGTGTCTTATTGTGCAAACTGAAACATCCATGTCTGTGGCACCAAGTCTTGCTGCAGGTCTTTTCAGTCACTCGGGGGTTTTTGACCACCTGCCTCCTCAGGAATCTGGTGGCTGCCTTTGATAGCTGTCTCTTTCTGCCACGTCCAGGTAGTCTCGCCACTGTTCCTTTAACTTTGACCTTGTGAACTATGCTTTCACCTGTATCTCGAGGAACATTCAGTGCTTTGGCTGTCTTTTTGTGTCCTTTTCCTTGTTTGTGCAAGCCAAAGATCTCTTCTCTTAACCTTTTGGACACTTCTCTTGACTTAGCCATATTTCTAACATGTAATCAACCAAACCCTTGCCAGTGCAGGTATTTGAAGTGTGCTTCAGAAGACACACCTGATGCAGCTAATGAAGCACTTGATTAGTTGCATCAGGTGTGCTTAAGACACCTGATTTGGAAATTTTTGCTCTTACAAGGGATTCTATTCAGGGGGTTAAATACTTTTGAGACTGCAGTAGTCATTGAAAGTGGCATTTTGTTTTGAATTTAAAGAAGCCTCTAGTAATGTTAGTTGTGTTAAGCTGTTTCAATTGTTCTTGTTTTATTTGTTTATTGCAAACAGCTGGAAGTTTGTAAATTTTGCCAATTATCCTAATTTGCAATGGGGATTGAATAATTTTGATTGCAACTGTAGATCATCCCCTTCGTCTTACCCCTTCCCCTTAGCCCTCTGGTTTGAGGGCCAAGGGGAAGGGGTGAAAACACGCTACTGAGAAACGAGACACCACTGGATGCTATGTCTGGATGTGAGGTAGGCAGATGTGACAATAACTGTAGCTACAGCTGCGAAAGCTAGCCCATTATAACAACAAATTTTAAAATATGACCAACAGTTCAAAACATGATTAATATTTACTTGATGATTTAACAATTACTTGTAATTATGCGTTTCCTTCGGTCTCCGCTCTGCCTTCTCACCAGTGGGAGCGGTGTATCATGGGAAATTGTCATACCCCTTCCTTTCAAGTGAAGTCCCAGTCTGTCTTTGTTTCAAGGACTGTGTAGCCCTTTGTCTTAGCCCTTCTCCTTAGCCCTATGGAGAATTGGGACACCACTTCACTAGACATGAACGCGCAAAACCAAGGGGTAAGGGGTAGAGTTAGGATTCACCCTTATTCTCCATGATATAAGAGCAATCTCTGAAGGATCAAGCTCCAAATGCAGTCTATCACTGCAGCGGTTCTGAACCTGTGGGTCTAGACCCATACCTGCACAGCAGAGTAGAGGGTAATTTATGGACTGAAGATTTGCCTCCCATGACCCCTGTGTGACCTGCAGCAGCTTGGAGGGAGAGCAAGACGCTGCTGCATCTTTAGCTGGGAGCTCACATGTGATGTTGTTTCAAGCATTTTCTGCAGCTTATCCAGCTGATGTTTTGATGAACTCTCTTAAAATTATAACATGAGCTGCTGCTGTGAAGGATGGAGAGTCTAACTTTTTAAAACGGAGGCGTGTTGGTGATAAAGCTTTGTCAAAGACGAGAGAAACGGGGAGCTGATAAATTTAGGGGTATTGTGACCTGGTTTTTGAGGTGGGGGCATTTTTACACAAACATATCAGGTGGGTGTTTTTTTATTACCATGTCTGCTGTGATGTGATAGCTGTCAGTCTCTCTCTCTCTCATTCAGAAACTAAAAACTCAGCTGTGTGAGTTACTGTGTTTTATGTTCATCTGACATATTTTTGAAAAGATTTCAACATTGACATGAAATGAAACTAAAAACAGATTATTAAAGTGAGATAAGCTTCAAAAACACTGAGATCTCAAAAAACACGTCAAAGATCACAAGACCACCTCATGATTATTATAAAATTGTTCATAAAAAATGATCAGAATGCAGGAAAGAAATTACTTCAGTTTAAAAATGTCAGGGGAAGACCCTCTGACCCTCATCCTACCTGATGATGTCAAATAAATATTTATGATTTCACTACTGCAAGTAAAACCTGATCCAGTGGAAAAACACGATTATTAAAGTAAACACACCATTGTTGTCATTTTAGTTCTCAATTAATTAATTCAACATAATATGGTTTAACAAAAATACTAAGTTAAAGCAGCAACAATAACATGACCCATCATAGAGCAGGTGGTAAAGCAGTTTGCCTAAGGTCTGATGTCATTATAACGATGGAGAGTCAGCAAGCGCTGCTGTCAGTTTAAGGTTTGTAGCAAGATTAAACTCCTCCAAAGGACAAGAATGCCTTCACCTCCCCCCTTCTTATCTCCTAAGGCCTGGTTGTAACTTACTAGAGACATGTGGAGCCATAAAGTCTCTCTTATTTCCCGCCATCTATGACTAACAGACAACTTTGTTGATGCTAAAGATGTTGCTTATTGCTCTGGACTGCCTTCCTAAGCCTTGATTGGCTGAGACCTGACAAGGTGTTCGAACAGACTATGTTCCCAGAGACTTAAATAATTCTGTTCTACTCCCAGAAGATTCTTATGTGGCACCAAAGATGGCTTTTGACCCCTCCTGGGTAGTTGGACCTCTCATCTGAAAACAGATGTTTTTCAGCCAACAGAAAACCACAACCTTATAAACTCTTTTGTGAGGATTCAGTGAATCCTCAGCAGTCTGCTCTCCCCCTCCCTCACGGACTCTCTCTCTCCTTCCTCTGCATGGGCGGAGTTTCACCGCTCAGCAGATCACGCACCTGTTCCTGATTCACCTCATCAGCTTCCCTACTTAAGACGGCTCCTGAGAAGACTTCAGCACGGGAGGATTGCACTCTGTACCTCTGTTTGTGCTAGTCTCGTCCCCCTTTCTCCTGTTTACTCGCTGTTTTTGGCCTTAAGCCTTCCGTCCCCGTCCAGGGGCGTTCTGGTGTTTTATGACTTCTGGATCACTCACCTTCTCTCCTGCTCCCTTTTCCAGGTTTCCACAAGCCCTCCCCACCGCTGCCCTGCTTTACTCACCTGCTCTTGTGTTTGTTCTCTGGAGCCCGATTCACCAATAAAACCTGTAAAAACTTCCTCCTGCTTGGTTCTTGAGCTTTTGGGTCAAACATAAAAACACTCTGGTCATATCCTGACAGAAATTCTCCCGTCACACATGGAACCAGCCAAGATGGAGCACTTAAAGGAGGCAGTCCAAAACCAGGGCACACTACTTGGACAACACGACAATATGTTGAGAGGAGTTGCTGGATCACTGGAGGAGCTCACACGCCAGGTGCTGCAGATCAACACTCAACTCAGCGAGCTGACTCTGGCTGCTGGAGGGACCCACGTGGTGAGTTCACCTCCACCACCAGCCTCTGCTCTTCTCTCTCATGCTTCTAATCCTCCCAAAGAGCCGTTTGTTACTCCCCCAGAGGCTTATTCAGGTGATTTTGGTTCTTGCAGTCATTTTCTGTTTAACTGTCACTTAGTGTTCAAGCTTCAGCCCGCTAGTTACTCCACTGATGAAGCTAAAGTAGCTTATGTGGTTAATTTACTTCAGGGTAGAGCAGCTAAGTGGGCTACAGCTTTATGGGAAGGAGGTTCAAACATTCTCTCCTCGTTTGATCTTTTCACCACTCAATTACAGCAAGTTTTTCATCATCCTGTTCAGGGGCGAGTAGCTTCAAAAAGGCTTTTAGCCTTAAGACAAGGACCCCAGTCTGTAGCTGATTACTCGGTTGAGTTTCAAATTTTAGCTATGCAATGTGGGTGGGACGATCAGGCTTTAAAGGCTCTGTTTGTTAATGGTTTATCTGATGAATTAAAAGATGAATTGGCAACCAGGGATGACCCCCATAATCTTCAGGACCTCTACTCCTTGTGCATTAAATTGGATAATCATTTGAGAGAGAGGAGTAGAGAGAAAGCCCTGGGGACTCGCTGCGTGGCTCCCTCTCCCGGCCATGAGTGGTCATCACCTCTTCCTGCCCCAGCCTTACCTGCTCCGTCTTCCACAACTCCCCCTGCTGCCGCGGAGGAGCCCATGCAATTGGGAAAGACTCGACTCAGCCACAAGGAGCGCCAGAGACGCTTAGCTGAACACCTGTGTCTGTACTGTGGAGGAGAAGGTCACACCCTGCCTGACTGCCCCAATCAGCCAAAAGAGCGGACTCACCCCTAGAGAAGAGCGTAGTGGTGAGTCGGTCTTCCTCAATCCCCAGCTCTTCCTCCAGGTCCAGCTTTCCTGTAGTGCTCAAGTGGTCCCACAATTCCATTAAGGTCCCTGTTTTCCTTGATTCTGGTGCTGATGATAACTTCATTGATGAGGAATTTGTCAAAGCCCATGATATCCCTGTTACCACCCTTCCTCATCCCAAAAGGGTTAATGCTTTAGATGGCCACATTATAGCCAATATCACTTTTTGCACTGCCCCTTTAACCCTCCAGCTCTCAGGCAATCACTCCGAGATTATAACCTTTTTTGTCATCCCCTCACCTCACTCACCCCTCATTCGAGGCTTCCCTTGGTTTCAGGTCCATAATCCCCATGTTAACTGGTCCAACCTCTCCATTATCAGCTGGAGCTCTCATTGCTACTCTAACTGCCCATGTTCAGCCACTCCTCAATCCTCCATCCTGGTAAAATCTCCCCCTCCTGCTCCTGACTTATCTCTAGTGCCTCCTATTTATCATGATCTGGCCCCTATTTTTAGCAAGGACTTGGCTCGTGAGTTACCCCCTCATAGACCTTATGATTGTGCTATTAACTTGCTCCCTGGCGCCCCCTTACCTTCAAGTAGGGTTTACAACCTGTCTCGTCCTGAGAAAGAGGCCATGGAAGCCTACATAGCCAAGTCTTTAGCCGCTGGTCTCATTCGCCCCTCCTCGTCTCCCATTGGTGCAGGATTTTTTCTTTGTAGAAAAGAGACTCATCCCTTGGACCCTGCATAGACTTTTGTGGATTAAATGAGATCACTGTCAAGGACAAAACCCCCCTTCCGTTAATAGATCCCTCTTTCGACCCACTTTGCCAAGCTCAGGTCTTCACCAAGCTCGATCTTACGAATGCGTATCATCTCATCAGGATCAAGGAAGGGGACGAGTGGAAAACTGCCTTCAACACTCCATTGGGCCACTTCGAATACCTTGTTATGCCCTTTGGTCTCACCAATGCCCCCGCGGTCTTCCAAACCCTAATGAACGACATATTCAGAGACATGCTCAGCTGCTTTGTGTTCATTTATCTGGATGACATTCTGATCTTCTCCGGGACCTTAGAGGAACACCAACAACACGTCTGTCTGGTGCTTCAGCGTCTCCTGGAGAATTGCTTGTTCCTGAAGCCAGAGAAATGCGAGTTTCACTCTAAGACTGAGTTTTTTGGGCTACATCGTGGCAGCTGGACAGCTGCGCCCAGACCCAGGCAAGATCCAGGCAGTGGTCAATTGGCCCACTCCCACTTCCCGAAAAGACCTACAACGGTTCTTAGGGTTCGCAAACTTTTATCGCAGATTCATCAGGAACTACAGGAAAGTGGCAGCCCCTCTCACTAAACTCACCTCCATTAACCTCCCCTTTGTCTGGTCTGAAAAGGCTTTTTCAGCCCTTAAAGAACTGTTTACATCTGCTCCTGTTCTTCTTCATCCAGATCCTACACGACAGTTTGTAGTGGAAGTGGACGTCTCAGACTCTGGCATAGGCGCCATCCTCTCCCAATGGGACTCTCAGACCCAAAAGCTCCATCCCTGTGCTTTTTTCTCACGTCGTCTTTCACCTGCAGAGCAAAACTACGACGTGGGCAACCGGGAGCTTTTAGCAGTGGTGGGGGCTCTTCAAGAGTGGAGAAACTGGTTAGAAGGTACAGAAAAACCTGTCATTATTTGGACTGATCACAAGAACCTGGCTTACCTCAAATCAGCTAAGAGATTAAATCCACGACAGGCACGGTGGTCTCTTTTCCTTAGCCGATTTAACTTCTCCCTGTCGTTTCGTCCTGGCACCAAGAATACCAAACCTGACGCTCTCTCTCGAGTATTCTCCTCCTCCTCTGAACCTCCAGAAGTTTCACCGATTCTCCCCTCCACATGTGTCATTAGCGCTGTTCGTTGGGAGATCGAGGAAAGAGTCATGGAGGCTCTTAACCATCACCCTGATCCTGGCACTGGCCCCTGTAATCGTTTGTTTGTGCCCAAGGACATTAGATCAGAGGTGTTGGTGTGGGGGCACTCTTCCAAACTTGCATGTCATCCTGTTGCTAATAGAACTCTTTCCCTTAACCAACAGAGGTTTTGGTGGCCCAACATGGCCCGGGACACTCGGGAATTCGTCGCCACCTGCTCAGTCTGTGCCAGGGGTAAGTCCTCTCACAAGCCCCCTGCTGGTCTGCTGCGCCCTCTGCCCATCCCTAATCGACCATGGTCGCACATCGCTGTTGACTTCATCACTAGACTACCTTCCTCTCAAGGTAACACTGTCATCCTCACTGTTGTGGACAGATTCTCGAAGATGGTGCACTACATCCCCCTGGCTAAACTGCTCTCAGCTCTGGAAACTGCCAACCTCCTCATACTGCATGTCTTCAAACTACATGGAGTAACTTCAGATATAGTTTCAGATCGCGGTCCACAGATTTCATCCCGGGTGTGGAAGGAGTTCTGTCGTGCATTGGGCGCAGCGGCCAGCTTGTCCTCCGGTTTTCACCCCCAGACCAACCGCCAGACTGAGCGGGCAAATCAGGACTTGGAGCGACCATCTTCCCTGGGTGGGATACGCCCAAAATTCGCTCACCAACTCTGCCACCGGTATGTCCCCTTTTCAGGCCTGTTATGGCCACCAACCCCCTCCCTTTTCTGAACAGGAATCTGAAGTCTCGGTTCCATCTGTGGGGGCCCACATCAGACGTATTAAGGAGGTATGGAGGAGGACTCGTTCAGCCCTCACTTCTTCAGCTGCACGAAACAAGTGGAATGCAGACCTTCATCGCTCTCCAGCGCCCCCCTATCAACCTGGCCAGATGGTCTGGCTTTCCTCCAGGGACCTGCCTCTCCAGGTCGACTCAAGTAACCTTGCTCCTCGCTTCGTTGGTCCTTTTCCTGTCAAAAGTTATTGATGACTCCGTAGTGAGACTAAGGTTACCCGACTCCGTGAAGGTCCATCCCACGTTCCACGTCTCCCTCCTCAAGCCTGTTGCCACCAGTGATCTGAGCCTTCCGGCCGAACACCCTCCACCCCCCCTGCTGGTTGACGACCATCCGGCCTTCATCGTGTCCAAGATCCTGAATGTCAGACCCAGAGGTTGTGGGTTTCAATACCTGGTCGACTGGGAGGGATATGGACCTGAGGAACGGTCTTGGATTTCCAGGAAGCTGATCCTGGATGGCGCCCTCCTAAGGACTTCTACGCTGCGCATCCTGAGAAGCCTGGGAGGACGTCAGGAGACGTCCGTTGAGGGGGGGGTACTGTGAGGATTCAGTGAATCCTCAGCAGTCTGCTCTCCCCCTCCCTCACGGACTCTCTCTCTCCTTCCTCTGCATGGGCGGAGTTTCACCACTCAGCAGATCACACACCTGTTCCTGATTCACCTCATCAGCTTCCCTACTTAAGACGGTTCCTGAGAAGACTTCAGCACGGGAGGATTGCACTCTGTTCCTGGGTTTGTGCTAGTCTCGTCCCCCTTTCTCCTGTTTACTCGCTGTTTTTGGCCTTAAGCCTTCCATCCCCGTCCAGGGGCGTTCTGGTGTTTTTTGTGGCCTGCTTGCTTTTGGTGTTTTTTGACTTCTGGATCACTCACCTTCTCTCCTGCTCCCTTTTCCAGGTTTCCACGAGCCCTCACCACCGCTGCCCTGCTTTACTCACCTGCTCTTGTGTGTTTGTTCTCTGGAGCCCGATTCACCAATAAAACCTGTAAAAACTTCCTCCTGCTTGGTTCTTGAGCTTTTGGGTCCAACATAAAAACACTCTGGTCATATCCTGACATCTTTAATGAAACAATGGACACATCTAACAATGTGATATTTGATTCTGTCATGAAAAATGCATTCTGATGATGTGACTTCTGTTTCTCTAACCCTGAAAATGCCCAAGTTATGAAAATAATGAATAAATTTTCTTAAAGCCTCTTCTGATGGATCAAGAGTGCCCCTTAGTGGAAGACTGAGGAGAGAACTTTATCCAGAAATGTACTCTGAACTCTGCATTATTTCCTGTTATTGAAGAAATGTTTATTACAGGACATCTATACATTAAGTTTGATAGCATAGCATCTCAAAGGCATACAAACATAAGTGTTAATCACATATATTTTGTTTGTATTTTAATAAGATTGAAACAGTTTTATTCTTATTGTTGAGATACGGACTATTTGGTATCAAATCGATTATCGCAAGAGTGTTTATATTGGGTGGTGTGAGGAATTTTTTGAAAAGCTTCATTTAAACTCAGTGAGTAAAACAACACCAAGGTCTGACATCTCTTTTTAGACAACTTTTGACCCCTTGTAAACAGGTGGTGGGGTTAGTTTTCAACAGGGTGTGAAATTTTACCTGTATATGGTGTCCTGAGATCTACCCTCTCTGGAACAGATGCTAAATATACATATATTGTGTCATGTGATTCTGTGAGAGCTGTATTTAAGGTTGGTGAACTGTCTTGTCTTCAGAGGGCACCTCTCCAGGTCTCCTCTCCATGCCGCATGTTTTCTGAGATAAAGGAACCGTGATCCATAACATTGAGTCTCTTGTTTTCTTCTTTTTTCTGGTCAATTTTCCATATTTAGAGAGGGACAAAACTCACAGTGGTTATCAAAGTACAACTTAATATTTTGGCCAAATATAAGTTGATAAAGTCTTTGTTACTCATCTAAGGCCCTCCTCCTGTGAGACCCTCCTTAGAGGTCAAAACCAGGGAGACACAGTCCTCTCACTCTCTTCTTTGACTTTTCATCCCTACACTTTCTTTTTACGTCTTCTTCTACGGTCTGATCCGTATTTCTTTTTGTCAACACGGTTCTCCTAGTTTGCCTATATCCTCTCCTATATCTTTTTCTAAGTTTTGTCTAAGCAACGTAACACGCCTGCCGGTTTTCTTGATAAGCCAGAAAGCTATAAGACTACAAGGAATTGTTTCATAGTAAATGAACTTTTGTTATTAATTTCGGAATAATTTTCGTCGGGCCAACGAATAATTAATTTTTGAAAATAATTATGAATTGTTTTTTCATCTAATCAAGACCTCATAGCTCCACCTCCAGCTTCACCTTTAACAGAACCTGCTAGTCCAATCGAAGACAGCACCTCTCCCGTGAAAGCTACAGGACCAGATTGTGTCGGCAAACCCTCTCCCTGGATCCATCGTGCTGGATTGAGTGTGGACTTCTCAGCCTCCCTTTGGGACGAATCCAAACCAGAACAGTCCTTAAGACTCTCCAGTAACTCCCGGACCAGTTTAAGATCCGACACCAGAAGCAACGCCACAGTAAGACTGCGGTTCTGAACTCCTACAGATGGGCTTGAGTGTCTTGGTTAAATTCCCCATTAGTTACCCCTGATTTGATCTTTCTAAAGTAGATTAATTCGTTAAATTAATCCTCTATAACCACTCAATATACTCAAATGTTTCTTGAGGGTTCATAACTTCTTTCCTTATTCACAGCATCATTGATCAGTACGATTCTGACATTTGTTCTTTCTTAAGTGTTTTATTTTATTTCGTCTTATACATTCATCATATACTTTAATAAATCACCCTTAAATTTAAAGTTCTGTCTGATGGTATTATATGTGGAAGATTGACATCACTGTATGAGAACTCTGTCTTTAGACTTGAGACTGACGAAATTGATAAATTTTGATTTCATTGATTTATCTGATTTAATTAAAATAATTAATAAATCAATTAATGAATTAAATTTTGCCTTTTTTGTATAAAAAGGATGTTGCCCCTTTAATTAACAAGAGCAATTGAGATATAAATAAATATTAATTTCTTTAATTAATATCCAGTAATATCCAGAAAAATAATCGTTATGTGTGCTAATGTGTTTTGTGGCTCCAGACAGATTTTTTTGGTGAGAGTGGAGGGCAAAATGGCTCTTTTGATTGGAAAGGTTGACCTGCCTGCGAGTGATGATGCAATAAAACATCTATTGGTTAAAAAGTAATTAATACTCTGAGTAGTTTTTGAGAAGAGTACTTTGTACTTTCACTTAAGTACTTTTTTTAACACCATTACTTTTACTTGTTATTGAGTACAGTGTGAGCAATGTAACAGTACTTGTACTAGAGTACAAATTTTCAGTACTCTTTCCACCTCTGGTTATTTTACATAACATGAATGCGACATCTCTCTTAACAGGACAACACTGTCACTATAATTTTGGCTTATGTTTCTTGTTGTGTTTTAGGTATGAATGTGAGCAGTCTTGTCGTGTATTACAGAAACACCGTGATGACAATCCTGTATAAACGTGCTCTAAAGTGCCCTCTTGGGGGCTAAAATGTGTGCTAAAGTGCCCCCTGTGCCCTCCTGGGCGTCAAAATGCATGCTAAAGTGCCCTCCTGGTTGGCAAAACACATTAAACCACCCTACACAGGAGGTCTGTTGACATAGGTTAAATGTTAGTTTTAGGTAATATATCACCAGAAGAGTTAAAGGTTGCTGACAGAGGCATCGTGTCATTGATGAATAACGTTAGCTAACACAGCAGGAGATATAACGCAGCTATCTAAACAAGCCTCCGGTGGAAAATTAATTGTTAACGCATTTCATGAGAGAAGTTATTAGTCTCATTTCTTATATAGCATAATGTGACCATGCTAGATACTTTATTATACATTCATACTGTCCTGTAATTTTTCCAAGTTTTCCCAGTAAACTTCTGAGGAGAGCAGATTTTGCCAAGTATCGCTGAGTAACCATGACGACCATAGACTAACCGGCATGTCCGTGGATTGATTTCCCCGTTCTCTCCCAGTTTCCCAGCAGTGATCCCCGGTAAGGAAAAGAGCAAAAACATAATTTCTTGTAAGACAAGCTTCAAGTGACGTTTTTGCCTCCTCTTTTAAAAAATAAATTGAGTCCATTTCTGATTAAAAAAAAAGAAACGCAGATATTGAGACCGCTTCAGAAGCCGGCATTGTTTTCAAACACGCAGTCACTTCCTGTTGTTGTCACGTCCTCTGCTCCCGCACCTCCTGCCTCTCTTCCCTGATTGGGTTGCTAAGATTCAAGCCGAGTGAAGTCGTTGGACAATGGAGGCTGGCAAGACGGATATGCATGATTTCAGAATCAGGCAGGTCCGTCTGCTCTGCAAGGCTAAGGGACCATGCCCCTGGACCCCCTAGAGGGGTCATATCCTTGGGGTCATATCCTTCTCACCTTTTTCACCCCTGACATGTTTTCATACCTGAATGCTCTAAAATACAGGAAATGGTATCTTCTTAATTCAAAATGTTGTGGGGGGAAGACCCCCAGACCCCCTAGTATTTATTACCAAGGAGGTTATGTTTTTGCCGGTGTTGGTTTGTCTGTCTGTCTGTAAATGGACTTGAGTTTATATACCGCTTTTCTAGTCTTTGACTACTCAAAGCACTCCCAATTACTGACCAAGCACGCTATCACACTGCGCCACCGACAGCCCGAAAAAAAGCAAGATGTTAGTATTTTTTATGTATTTACAAAAAGTATCCTTTGTGTCAGTTCGTTTTTAATCCATACTATTGAAAATATGAATATACTTGAAATGCAATAAAGTAAAAAAAAATGCCCAGGGTGAACATGCATTAAAGACTATTTTTGGCAGGTAGATCAGGTGTGGGGGACTTTTCAAGGTCTTAATGGTTTCTAGTAAGCCATAGAGAAATTGACTCAACAGCGTCCCCTATGAAAGATTAACTTCAATACTTTTTGCACAAAAATCTGAAATTTGGAACACTTTCCCAGCATCCTGAGACTTGAAACAAGGCCCATTGGCAGGGAAACCAATATTTTGGGTCAAAGGTCTAAGTTGGGCCCTTTTTTGCCCAATGCAAGGCATTGTTCTAGGTCTCACTGACCCAAGGGTGTTCTTTCAGTCAACTTCAAATTTGGTGTACAGCTAGAGGAGGACTTGATTATCATTAGATAGGCAGCATTTGGAAATATCTCAAAAGATGATTTATATATTTATTTTATATGTTATACGATATATGTTTTGCATATTTTCAGCAAAACAGGAAATGTTGTTTTTCTCAGCTGTGCATTATCAGTCAATCAACCAATCAATCAATCAATCTTTATTTGTATAGCACCAATTCATAACAAGTGTTATCTCAAGACACTTTACAATAGAGCACAAAGCTCTTCATATTATGGATACAAATATATATATATAGATACATAAATACATATATAAAATACACACATACATATATATACAAATATATACATCCAACACCCAACATGAATCCATATAGCCAATCATGAATCCCTCCATCATGGCGGCAAGAAAAAACCTTCTGTTAAGCAGCAGGAAATCTTGAATGTGGACCCCAGTCTCATGATGAACAGCAAATCCACACGATGCTGTGTTGGTGTGTGGGCAAAGGGAGGGAGGTAAGTGGAGACAAGTGGACTAAAGTAAGAACTAAAGTTAGTGACAGATCAACAGACCAATCATAGACCTGTCGTCGTCAAATTTGTTTCTGCTGAAAACAAATTTTAGAGGTTAGCCTCTTGAGATGCTACAACTGGTTTTCAGGAGGGTCCTCATGTCTGTGTGGTTGTGGTGAAAATTTTATAGAAGTATAATCAATGAAAGTCTTACTGAAAATAAGAATTTATGGTAGTGACAAACTCATGGGTGCTCAGACCACAAGTGCATCCCTACCATATTTGTCTCCGTTGAGTATAAATGTATTAATGGTAGACCTCTTGAGATGTGACGCCTCATTTTCAAGAGGGATCTTGTCGTATCTTGACCATTCGTGATGTGCAGAAGATTGAAAGAGACTTCCTGACACTGACTTGCTTCAGAATAACGGGTTTATTACAAAAAGCAACACCAGAATCATACAGGCACAGCTGATACCTGGGAGAGACTGCCGATGATGTCTTTCTCCAAGACTTCAGTTTGACCACAGCTTATATAGGATCAGGAGTTGTGTACACAGCTTCTCCTAACATCTGGACAGCAGTAGAACTAGCCTTTGGCTGTGTAAGTTAAAGGCACAAACTGTCACTTGTACCATATATTACTTAACAAAGGTTAACAGGTCATCTGTATTCTTGGTGCAAAGGGTCATCTTCAGTCCTCCCATGAACTCATTCCTAAGGTCACATACCTTTGCATTTCATGGATTCACATCAGATACTTCAATCTCATGTCCATGTGGAGCTAGAGATAGTTACTATAGATGTATCAACCATGGATAGAAAGATCATGCTAATATCTACATTAACAGCTATAATGATTATGAACTGGAATGAGATGGACAAATATGTGTTATGTCTGTAATTGTAGTTATTGAGGCTTCATGACTCCACAGCAGCAGGCAGTCTCCACCAAGGATCCCAGGCCACCTACAAGACCAGAGCCAGAGACGAGTACAGGAGCAAACAGAAAGGGGCAGAGGCAGATATGGAGAGAGAGTGTGAGAGAGAGAGGAATAGAGCCCAGTGTGCCAGATCCCCCCGGCAGTCTAAGCCTATTGCATCTTAACTATGTGTCTAAACTATGGACTATGAGCTGGTCCCTAACTGAAAGCTTTATCAAAGAGGAATGTCACATAGCTGAAGAAAGTCAGCTATGTGACTTTCTTCAAAACAACAGCTTGTTTAAGGACTTTCAGTCAGGATTTAGAGCTCATCATGGCACTGCAAATGCTCAGTTTAAAGTAACAAATGACTTACTCTCAGCTTCTGGTGAGGGACATTCTCTGTACTTGTCTTGCTAGATCTCAGTGACACCATAGATCTTTGACACCACAGATCATAATGTGCTTCCTCAGAGATTAGAGGAATTACTCGGGATTACAGGGACTGCTGTAAATTGGTTTAAGTCCTACTTTTCTGATAGATACCAGTTTGTACACGTGAACAATAATACCCCTTTCACACTGGCCAAAAAAACCTGTTTAAACCTGGTAACAATTGGCTCCTGTCGGCAGTGGGAAAGGCTCTAATCAGCATTCAGACCCGGGTCGACTGACCCTGCAAGCAACACAGGTTTTTATCAGCTCACCTCCGATCGGCTCCAGTGAGAACATCACACCCGGGTCAATGTGCTAATTTACGGATGACGCTGGCGTAATGTGCCCAAGGCATAATATCGCGCCCGTCTCCTCCGTCTGTAACTTACGTGACAAAACAAATTCCATCTGCCTTTGTATCATCAGCACTCGAATATTGTCCAGTCTGAGCTGAGTTTGTACATTTTTAAAGAGTGACGAAGTAAGGAAAACAGCTGACCACCATGTCCACGGCTTCCATGCTCCTTTCCATTGTTTGCATTTCGTCACGCTGATGATGTCATCAATGGGATGACATCAGCTTGATGCACCAGAGGGAAAAAAACAGTCACGCAGCTCGTCTGCTGGCAATTAGACTAGGGCCTGCTGGTAGTGGGAAAGGAGTCACTTGCTGATTGTTCGCAGGTTCACCCCTGATGAAAAAACCCTGTTGACCCACTAATTTTTATAAGTCTTCTGTGTACACTTAAGTAACTTACGGAGTTCCTCAAGGCTCCCTGCTAGGTCCAGTTCTCTTCTCCATATATATGCTTCCCCTCGGTGATATCATGAGGAAATACTCCGTTAATTTTCATTGTTGCGCTGATGATACTCAGCTGTATGTATCAATGAAGCCAGGTGAGACAAATCAGTTATCTAAACTAGACGCGTGTCTAAAGGACATTAGGACCTGGATGGGGCAGAAATGTTCTTCTTCATAACTCAGACAGAGGTCAGAGGTCATTGAGCTGGGCCCCCGACACCTTAGAGAAACCTTTTCTAATGATTTAACTGCCCTAGATGGCATTAGCCTGGCACCAAGCACAACTGTTAGAAATCTTGGGGTTCTATTTGATCAGGATTTATCCTTTAACTCTCACATAAAGCAAATTTCAAGACCAGCCTTTTTTCATCTTCGTAACATCGCTAAAATTAGGCCTATCCTGTCCCAGAACGATGCTGAAAAGCTAGTCCATGCTTTTGTTTCCTCTAGACTGGACTAATGTAATTCTCTTCTTTCAGGCTGTCCCAGTAAGTCCCTTAAGACGCTTCAGCTGGTTCAAAATGCTGCAGCACGTGTACTGACTAGAACTAGGAGAAGAGACCACATTACTCCTGTATTAGCTTCTCTGCATTGGCTTCCCATTAAATATAGAATAGAATTCAAGATTCTTCTTCTCACCTATAAAGCTTTCAGTGGACAGGCAACAATTTATCTCAAAGAGCTTGTAGTGCCGTACAACCCCTCTAGAACATTACGCTCCCAAAATGCTGGCCTGCTCGTGGTGCCATCAGTCTCTAGAAGTAGTCTGGGAGGTAGAGCCTTCAGTTATCAGGCTCCTCTTCTCTGGAACCATTTACCGACCACGGTTCAGGAGGCAGACACCCTCTCTACCTTTAAGGCTAGACTTAAAACATTCCTCTTTGATAAAGCTTTCAGTTAGGGACCAGCTCATAGTCCGTAGTTTAGACACATAGTTAAGATGCAACAGGCTTAGACTGCTGGGGGGATCTGGCACACTGGGCTCTATCCCTCTCTCTCTAACACTCTCTCTCCATATCTGCCTCTGCCCCTTTCTGTTTGCTCCTGTACTCGTCTCTGGCTCTGGTCTTGTAGGTGGCCTGGGATCCTTGGTATAGACCGCCTGCTGCTGTTCGAGTCACAAAGCTACAATAACTACAATTACAATTATTTGTCCATTCCTTTAGCCCCATTCCATTATCATTACAGTTCCTGATATTAATGTTAGAGAGATCAGCAAAATTAAATCCATGGTAGTTCCTGCTAACAGCACACGTATATTAGTGTGACCTTGACAAACAATCATGGATGAGCTGCTGCTGTGGACCTGCTCCACTCCATGTGCTCTATCCTGCATCAACCAGCAACAGAAACATCATTTAACATAAATTCATACTTTTAGACCAGTTAAACCCATTTTAATGGCAGTTCAGCTAGATGCTGCTAAATTAATCATCATTCCTCTCCAGATTATATTCATTATAGATATTAATGTTAATATTAGATTGATCTCTCTATCCATGGATAGCAAATATGGTGCTATATAAATAAAGATTGATTGATTAAATCTATATTCAGCAGAGACAAATGTGATTTTGTTCACTGACTTTGAGGCACGCTCTCTTCAAAGTCTGTGAGGGCTTCGGGCTTTCTGCGAGTGGGCATCTCTGCAGACTTAGCATCAGGGAATTACCCATAGTTCATTGCATTGTGATGTATGGCAGGAATCTCCTGGGGCAACCAGCTGGCGGCCACTACAGATGTGGTCTCATATTTGGGTGTCACAATATGTTAAAATCAAAAGAAACCGCTTAATAGGAACCTTGATCCCTCGATACAAAAAATGAAACAGAAATTTGATCTCTGGTTGTTAAGAGATTTATCTTTAAATGGACGTATTTTACTCTCTAAAAGTGAAGGTCTTTCACGACTGGTTTACCCAGCGGTGGCTATGGATGTCCTGCAAGAATTTATTAAACAGACTGACAGGAAATTATTTGATTTCATATGGAAAAACAAACCCCATTATTTGAAAAAGAATGTTTTATATAACTCATATTCTGAAGGGGGGTGGCACGGTGGTGCAGCAGGTAGCCTCACAGCAAGAAAGTCGCTGGTTCGATTCCCGGGTCGGTCAGGGCCTTTCTGTGTGAAGTTTGCATGTTCTTCCCGTGCATGCGTGGGTTCTCTCCGGGCACTCCGGCTTCCTCCCACAGACCAAAAACATGCTCATTAGGTTAACTGGTCACTCTAAATTGCCCTTAGGTATGAGTGTGAGCGTGAATGGTTGTCTGTCTCTATATGTTGCCCTGCAATTGACTGGTGACCGGTTCAGGGTGTACCCTGCCTCTTGCCCAATGACAGCTGGGATAGGCTCCAGCCACCCGCAACCCCGAAAGGGATAGTCAGTATAGAAAATGAATGAATGAATGAATGAATGAATGAATATTCTGAAGGGGGTCAAAATGTTTTAGACTTTGGCACAGTCAACACAGTCTTTAAAATTAATTGGTTTAAACGATACACAAAAGAAAAAGACAAATTATAGTTTATTATTCCAGAACTTGTGTTTAAAAAGGTAGGCGGAATTGAATTTTTGTTGCATTGTAACTTTGATGAAGATAAAACTCCTGTCAATCTGTCTAATTTCCACGGACAAGCTCTAATGTCTTGGTTGTTGATATACAAACACGATTTCTCTCCTGACAGATCTTTAATCTGGAACAACAAAGACATCACACACAAAAATAAGACACTTTTTCTTAATAATTGGATAGAAAATTATGTTCTGTTTGTCAAGCAGTTACTAAACAGAAACAAACACCTGTTCAGTTACACAGAATTTCTAATGAAACATAAAATCCCAGTCACTCCTAAAGAGTTCGTAATTGTGTTTGATGCATTTCCTGATGGTCTGTTCACGTTACTGCAAGGGGGAGGGGAGTACATCATACAATATTCATCAGGTGGTGTACAGTTAATACGCAAAAAATGTACCAATAAACATATTAGGAAACTCTACCACCAAATCTAAACTCCGAAATCAAAATCCATCTGGAATTTAGAACTTGATAACATTAATTGGAAGTCTGTGGAATTTCAATCTGAAATACTGTGTCACAAATAAAATCAAGCATTCAAAATAATGCACCTGATGTATCCAACTACTCAAGTTGTTGCTCAGTTGCTGTGTTTTTGGTAACTATTAAATTGAAACTACTTGCCATTTGTTTTTAATGTCTTCATAGTCATGTGTTTTGGTTAGATGTAGAACAACTCTATAATGCACAGACAAGGATGTTCTATTTATATATATTTTTTATGATAGTGATAATATAAACCATCAAAACATGTATTTTCTTATTTTACTTAATTTATATGGGAAATATTATATTCATAAGTGTAAATGGACACAAAAATTACCAAAAATACAACAATTCAAGAAGGAAATAGAATATTATACGAGCTCACTTAAAGGGATGGAAGAAAAAATGAGCAAAGAAAACTCAGGATATTATGGATTCCCTGAATATGTTTAACCATTTTTGAGATGCCTTTTTGTATGTATGTATATATGTAAATATGTATATAATGTAAAGCTTGTACATACACGGTGTTGTAAATTGTGCATATGGGTGTATGTGCTTCACATAAATTAAAAAAAAATGTTGGAGGTAAAAAAAAAAGAAAAAAAAAAGGAAGTGGTTTATTTTATCTCCAGCATGATGCATTGCTGTCAACAAAAAAACAAAAACAAAGGGCTGTCCCATTCCTGTTTATAGTACTTCAAGCCCTTGCAGGCTCATGCCAGTGTTGTAGTCGAGTCACCAAAGCTCGAGTCCGAGTTGAGTCCGAGTCCTCAGTGTTTGGGTCCGAGTCGAGTCCGAGTCACCAAAAAGAAAATCAGAGTCGAGTCCTCTCACCTGAGTCGAGTCCTCTCACCTGAGTCGAGTCCTCAGTACCTTAGCCCAAATACTAGAAAAGTTCCCCGAGCCTAAGTCTGAGTCCTCAATATTGAGTCTGAGCCAAGAGGCTAGATGCTCTTCAGCTCTCCACTTTTGCAAAGCCTTAGAAATAACATGCAAATTAAAAATGTCTTCATTAAAAATA
This sequence comes from Cetoscarus ocellatus, assembly GCA_037902135.1. Classification (NCBI taxonomy): domain Eukaryota; kingdom Metazoa; phylum Chordata; class Actinopteri; order Labriformes; family Labridae; genus Cetoscarus; species Cetoscarus ocellatus. Next base: position 1,521,790 of record JBAMNC010001447.1, read on the forward strand.
AATAATACAGTTTTCTCCATTTCAACAGAACTTTATTGGCTGTAAGAGGACTGCAAATTTAAGCAACAAGTGTTGTGAGTTTGCTGTTCTTTTTCAAGAATGTATTAAGTTCAAATGTTTGAAAAATGTTAAATAAACTTAAAATAACATTTCCATGTATACATTTATATATTTATCTCTCTCTCTCTCTCTTTCTCTACATGTATATATATATATATATATATATATATATTTATATATAGTCCTCAAATTTATTCATACCCTCCCATTAAAGAAGGAAAAAACAGCTATCACTGAAATAAGTTGAAATTGACAGAAGAAATAATAAATAAAACATTAATGAAAATCATGACATTGCTTTTGAATTGTGGTTTAACAGAAATATATAATATATTGGGCAAACAGGCATGATGGGACCTGTAAACTAATATTTTGTTGAATAACCCTTTGAGGCAATCACTGCAATCAAGTGTTTTCTGTAACTCTCAATCAGGCTCCTGCACCTGTTGACAGGTAATTTGGTCCACTGCTCATCAGCAAAGTGCCTTAATTTGTCCAGGACAGTGTTATTTGTTTTTGTTTTTTAATTGTTCTTTTCAACCACAATTCAAAAGCAATGTCTGGGCTAAGCCCCTGATCTTCTTCAATCCTAAATCCGCCCCTGCTGACGTGAGGACCTTATAGCAGGAGAAATAATAAATAAAGAAATAATAAAAATACAAAGGATTCATTGATAAATAAGCTCGAGTCCTCCGAGTCCTTCCCCAAGTCCTAATGCAGCCAGAGCTCGAGTCCGAGTCCGAGTCCAAGTCCAAGTCATCAGCACAGGAGTCCGGGTCAAGTCACGAGCCCGACAAATCAGGACTCGAGTCGGACTTGAGTCCGAGTCCTGGATTTGAGTCCTACAACACTGCCTCATGCACTCAATCACTTTCCAGATGCAATCACCTAAGTCAATGAGGGCTCGGGGCTCAGGGTGTTGGGAGGAGATTGAGATTCAGCCTGAGATTCAGCAAACTCCTCACCAGTGGGCCGGGAGCCAGGTCCGCCCCTTAGGATGTTTTTTGCTACCTTTTTTTCACTATTATTTCCAGTTGTCTCATACCTTGGGCCATCACAAGTTGATAAGGACCAACCCCAACTCAGGGCCGTTTGGTCTCAGGGGCCAAAAAAAACCCCTTGAGGTCATTTTAAATATTAAGATGCTGCAGCTGTATAAATGTTCAGAAAAGTCTCAAATTGTGCATGAAGTATCCTGACCCTTTAGGGACACTAGCAGAATAAGACAATAGGGCTTACTGCCTTTCTATTTTCAAATATCACCCTCATCATACTCCAAAAGACAAAAAAATGCCTGTCTGTCTGACAATTTATCATTAAAAGTGATTATTTTCAAGCATTTTATTACACATCTGACTGCCTCAGATGTATATGAAAAACTTCCCAAGGGTATAAGCTTCAATTTAAGCCCAAAATGAGCTTTCTATCTAGAAGATTGCAGATGCTATGACTAAAGTTCTCCACTCTATCTCAAATCAGAGAAAAAAGAACTTTCAAGATTTAGCCTTCTAAAAGGGATTAAGCTTATTTATCACATCTAAATAATATCTCTAATAATATGTTTAATAACAGAGACCTGAGTTATGTACTGCTATACTATCTGGAATGAAATACACGAAAAGTGAATACTATATCATGGTATACCCCCCGCAACATAAAAGACCACAGTGACCAGGTCACACACACCAACACACTAAGCAACCAAAACACTAACCCTGCTACACATCACATCCCACCTGAAGTTATTCAGCAAAGACATCTTGATGGTAAGTTCATCTTATTTTCTGGCTATAGAAAGACACTGAGAACATTGTTGATGTCAATGGGCCTACCAATAAGAATTGTATCCAAAAAGTTAACTAGCTAGCTTTATTTTTCTACTTACTAGGCAATGAATTGTTGTTTCCTTTTGTTGTCCTTATTTATTTCAGAATGGTAAAATGTAAAACAGATGAGACAGAGACTAGGGTGCATATGAGTATACAGGAGGAAGGAGCTAGCTAGATAAAGTAAATACTACTGGTATTTGGCTTTTGTAATAATGTATGTGTTGTTGTTTTAGCTAGCTAGTTAATTTAACTTTGAGTAATTTGATTAATATAGGTAGAGTTTGATAAACTTTGCTAAATATTTATAATATATTCTAGAGTTTAGTCAGCCAAACCAGCAGTTGAGAGGGAGACAGCCTACTGTCAACAACACTATGTCAGTGCCTGAAAAAAATCACCCTATTTTTCACAACTCAGTGTTGTAGGTATGGTGTGTGTGTGTGTGTGTGTGTGTGTTTGTGTGTGTACATAATATTTCACTGTTGTATTTCACTGTTGTAATGAATGTAATGACTTTCTGATAGTTGCAAAATGCCAAGAAACAACAAGATGATGAAGAATGGACAGCAGGCCAGAGTTCAAGGAAGCCATCTCTGGAAAACTGCATCCTTCAAGGTTATAAGAGGACAGTAAATGACAAGTTCATACCTTTGTCTTCTCAGGCTGATGCACTGAGTGCATTTACAGTCCCTGACAAAAGTCTTGTCACATAAGGACATAGTAACTTTAAACGTCATATAACTTTATTCTAATCAATGAATTGTTCCCATAAATAGTTCATTTAATGTTAAGGGCTTTCACAGTGATAACTGGTTCCAAAATGAAACCATCAAAAGTGTCCTAATGTTCACAGCTTGGTAAAACTCATAACATTTATTTTTGCAAGGACAAAAGTCTTGTCCTGTCATGTAAATGATTTAACCAATCACAGATTAGAGCATCACCTCTGACAAATACTGTAATTAACACATTCCCAGGTGTGTATAAAAAGAGCCCCAGCACACCAGTCCTTCATGTAAAGTGTAACCTGACCCCTGACAACATGCCAAAGATTCAACCACAGACCAAAGCTGATCATCAAGAGCCTGAAGACCAAGTCTGCTGCTGAGGGGACAGACATGTTTAATGTATCCAGCTATGGAGAATAAGAGAAAGATTTGATGTTCATGACAAGCCCAGGGCAGGTGGACCCCCTTAGACAACTGTTTAAGAGGACTGTTTGTTGCTTTGACATTTCAGGGCCAGTCCATTTTCATCTGCACCTGAGCTACATGTGGATTTCTCACCAGAAAACCCTGTATCTACAAGAACAGTTTGTCAAATTCTCTCACACAGTGGTCTCCATGGTTGAATTAATGCTCAGAAACCAGCATTTAACAGAACACGACAAAAAATCGTGTTGCATTCCAAAGCCCACAGCTTGCAGGAAGGATGGACAGTGGAAAAGTTGCAGAAGGTTGATTTTTTTGAACTGCATCCCAGCAAATGCAAGTGCTGCAGAAGACCTGTTGGAACCTGCATAGACACAAGATTCACCCAGAAAACAGTCAAGTTTGGTGGAGGAAAATGTTTGGGGTTACATCCAGTATGGGGGTGTGCAAGAGATCTGCAGAGTGGATGGAAACATCAACAGTCTGAAGTATCAAGAAATTCTTGCTGCCCATTACATTCCAACCCACAGGAGAGGGCAAATTCTGCAGCAGGATGGCGCTCCTTCTCATACTTCAGCCTCCACATCAGAGTTCCTGAAAGCAAAGAAGGTCAGGGTGCTCCAGGATTGGCCAGCCCAGTCACCAGACATGAACATTATTGAGCATGTCTGGGGTAAGATGAAGGAGGCTTGGAAGATGAAACCAAAGAATCTGAATAAACTCTGGGTCCTTCAAGATGGCTTTCTTTTCCATTCCAGACGACTTCAGTTAATTGAGTCATTGCCGAGATGTATGGATGCAGTCCTCCAAGCTCATGGGAGTCATACATGACATTAATTATTTTTTGCAAGGCACCATGACTTTATGTTTTGGTATACTGTATCATGTTTGTGTATTCAAATAAAGTATATGTATAATTTCCACATTATTTTTGTATGCGGCAAGGCTTTTGTTCAAGCAAAATCTGACCCTTCTGTCCAAATTAAATGACAAAATTCAATTAATGCTACAAAACTTTATTTGGGTATCATAATCATTATCTAGAGGCCTTTGCCTTTCATATAAGCCATTTCTGATTCCAGTTGATCAACTACAAGTCAAGTTATGATACGTGACAAGATTTTTGTCAGACTGTAGTGCTATCCATGATACGAAAAAGAAACTACAGACACAAACGTTTGACTGTGGTCGTATGAAGATGTTTGTGGATCAATTCCTGATGAATTGTCTTCTGATTGTGGGTATCATAAAGACTGTCGACGCATGTTTTTCTATAATGCTAACCGTGCTTTAAGCAAATGTCAAGCAGAAACTGACTCCAGTAGACCAACAAGGGATCATGTGGATTCTTCAGTTTTGTTTGGCAGTTATTGCATAACCTGCAGAAGTTGCACAGTGAAGAAAGTGTGCAGCAACAGATATACCTTACAGAAGTTCCAATTAAATGTATACAAGAATATAGAGAACTGATCCACAAACATCTTGCATACCACCACAGAGAAACGTTTATGTCTGTAGTTTCTTTTTCATACCATGGATAGCAGTAAATGCACTCAGTGCATCAGCCTGAGAAGACAAAGGTATGAACTTGTCATTTACTGTCCTCTTATAACCATGAAGGATGCAGTTTTCCAGAGATGGCTGAGTGGGGGCTGATTTTTCTTCTTCCTTGAACTCTGGCCTGCTGTCCATTCTTCGTCATCTTGTTGTTTCTTTGGCATTTTGCAACTATCAGAAAGTCATTACATTCATTACAACAGTGAAATACAACAGTGAAATATTATATACACACACAAACACACACACACACACACACACACACACCATACCTACAACACTGAGTTGTGAAAAATAGGGTGATTTTTTTCAGGCATTGACATAGTGTTGTTGACAGTAGGCTGTCTCCCTCTCAACTGCTGGTTTGGCTGACTAAACTCTAGAATATATTATAAATATTTAGCAAAGTTTATCAAACTCTACCTATATTAATCAAATTACTCAAAGTTAAATTAACTACCTAGCTAAAACAACAACACATACATTATTACAAAAGCCAAATACCAGTAGTATTTACTTTATCTAGCTAGCTCCTTCCTCCTGTATACTCATATGCACCCTAGTCTCTGTCTCATCTGTTTTACATTTTACCATTCTGAAATAAATAAGGACAACAAAAGGAAACAACAATTCATTGCCTAGTAAGTAGAAAAATAAAACTAGCTAGTTAACTTTTTGGATACAATTCTTATTGGTAGGCCCATTGACATCAACAATGTTCTCAGTGTCTGTCTATAGCCAGAAAATAAGATGAACTTACCATCAAGATGTCTTTGCTGAATAACTTCAGGTGGGATGTGATGTGTAGCAGGGTTAGTGTTTTGGTTGCTTAGTGTGTTGGTGTGTGTGACCTGGTCACTGTGGTCTTTTATGTTGCGGGGGGTATACCATGATATAGTATTCACTTTTCGTGTATTTCATTCCAGATAGTATAGCAGTACATAACTCAGGTCTCTGTTGTTAAACATATTATTAGAGATATTATTTAGATGTGATAAATAAGCTTAATCCCTTTTAGAAGGCTAAATCTTGAAAGTTCTTTTTTCTCTGATTTGAGATAGAGTGGGGAACTTTAGTCATAGCATCTGCAATCTTCTAGATAGAAAGCTCATTTTGGGCTTAAATTGAAGCTTATACCCTTGGGAAGTTTTTCATATACATCTGAGGCAGTCAGATGTGTAATAAAATGCTTGAAAATAATCACTTTTAATGATAAATTGTCAGACGGACAGGCATTTTTTTTGTCTTTTGGAGTATGATGAGGGTGATATTTGAAAATAGAAAGGCAGTAAGCCCTATTGTCTTATTCTGCTAGTGTCCCTAAAGGGTCAGGATACTTAATGCACAATTTGAGACTTTTCTGAACATTTATACAGCTGCAGCATCTTAATATTTAAAATGACTTCATTTCACCAGAAGCTTTTCCCAAAAAGGGTTTTTTTTGGCCCCTGAGACCAAAAGGTCCTGAGTTGGGGTTGGTCCTTATCAACTTGTGATGGCCCAAGGTATGAGACAACTGGAAATAATAGTGAAAAAAAGGTAGCAAAAAACATCCTAAGGGGCGGACCTGGCTCCCGGCCTACAGGAAAACAAATTCAAGGCTTGGGCGGCCGGGATCTGGAAACTGTTTGATGTGATACTACATGCTGTTGTACAGTAGGTGGCGGTATGCAATTCCAAGCTGTTTGCGATCCTCAAAAAATTGAAGGAAGAAGTAGAAAAATCGCATTTTTGTCCTCTTCCGCTCGCCGTCGCTCCATCCTGATTGGTCAGCAGACAAACGTAGCGCCGTCCGTCAATACAAGTTTTTACAGTCAGTGATTAAAGGCTTAAAGCAAATGCTGCAGTCACACACCGGGGGTTTTACGCTGTCTTGTTCATCAACTGATTTTTTTGTAAGTATTTTGTCAACTCTGTGTGAAGACTGTTTCAAAGAGTCATGGAGGGTTTCTTTATCTAGCATCGTCGAGTTGCTAACCGGCTAATACAACATCCATTTTGCCTTGATTGCTGCATCCGTACCTGCTCGATCCTCTTGAACACAAGCTCTTTGTGATATGGTCCCAAGTTCAGAAACAGGCTGTCAGTTCAGTTTATCCTGCCTCAGATCATTCTTTCAGCCAGCCAAACAGATATGTGTTAACAATCATCATCTGTATAACAGAAACTCATGAAGCTGCTTAAACTGAGCTTCAACATCACATGTTGAAAATCAGGTGTCGGTCGCCTTTTCCAACCCCAGATCAGCAGATCTAAGTTACCTGCAGTATACAGCCAGGAGGTGTGGAGCATCCCACCGCCTCACACAGTTGATGTAATCATGATATCATATTGTGGGAAAGAGTTTCATCATGCTTTCTTGTAAATCTTTGGATTTTGTGCCAACAGCGTCAAACACATGTTAATCTGATATTAAGTGTGATGCCTCTCAATGTTGTCACTGTTTCCTCCGTCTTTACATGTTGTTCTGTTTTTGGTCTTTTTGTGTAAAATGAAGCCACACTCTGATTTTCTGCCTCTCCATCTGCCTTATAACCGTTTGTACTGCTTCCTCTGGACGTCTTTGTGTGCAAGACATGCAGAACTCCTGAAGTGGAGGGCATCGATGAGATATTCATGAAAAACAAGAAGTGCTCAGAGGCACTGCTCCCCCAGGCATTTCTCACATACCCTTTTCTGGGTCATCAGCGAAAATGTGGAATTACTGCCCAATATTACAGATTATGCAAATATTTCTTCTTACATCTGGGTCTGGATCGCCTCCAAACTTTTATCACTTCTTTCTTGTGCCATGACCAACATTCCCAGAAAAGTTGATCAAAATCAGTAAAGAACTTTTTGATTTGCTCACAAACAAACAATCAGGCAGGAAGTGGTTTCAGTCCCAACTTATGATGATAATTAATAATAACAATGATAATGATAGTAATAATAGAAATAATAATACCTGTATTTGTGCTGCATTGTGCTTTGACATACAAACAGGGATAATGAAAAAGCACAAGAGTCAAAGCACAAAAGAAGCTCGTCAACAACAATAAGAATCACACATTTAACCCTTCTATTATCCTCAAATATTACTGACACATTTTACCCTTGGGGTCAATCTGACCCCAGGGATATTTGCCTCCAGAAAATAATTTACATAAAACTGTTGACCAAGTTTTTCAGTCAGGCACTTTGTTGATTTGTTGAATACATAAATAAGCCCTGAACAATGAAACCTATCAGTGAGTTGACCTGTCCTCTAGTGCCACCGTCAGGGCAAGCTTTCAATTAGAATGAATGTATCTTGAAAAGTTTTCATACAAATCCTATCAAATTTGCTGACAGCGTTGGAGTGTGAGCCCTGTTGGTTTTGGTGATGATATGACCTTTCCTGTAGCGCCACTATCAGGTCAAACTTTTAGTTTTGGAGTAAGTGTATCCTGAAAATCTTTCAGCCAAATCTTTTCTAAGTTGGGGTGCACGTTCATGACTCTCACAGAATGAACCATATTGATTGATCTTGGTGACCTCTCCCCCCTTTCCTCTCATAAACATATTTATTTACTTATTCTTTATCTCCTTTTCTGTGGTTTGTCACTACAGTCTCACTCACCCCACCTCTTTTGTTATTCCAAAACTTGGACTGTCTCCAGAGACATGGTGGCTGGAGATATTGCCTTACCAGTCTCAGTATTCCAAAGGCTTGCTTCCATTTGTTAACTCCTGCAAATGAACAAGCCAAAGTAGGCTTCCAAGTCAACTACATCCAGGTCTTTCCAACTGTCCACATACACACACTTCCCCTCTAAATTGGTAATCGCAAGTAGTATTTTCAGTCCATGGCGTTATGAAGAGCTCTAATGATGACTTGATAGTTGGAAAGACTTGGATGTGATCAACTTGCAAGTCTACATTGGCTTCCTCATTTTGGCAGGAGTTCACGAGTCAGGTCGTTTCCCACATGTCCACACCATGAGAAGTATCAAAGTTCTTGTGGGAATAGTTGTTTTCCACACACCCCTGTTATGTATCCATTCAGAACTATCAACCGTGCACATGCAGGTGTGGGGGTGTTAGGTCACACACACAACAGACAAGTTTTACACAACTAAAAGGGCTTGGGGTCAAATTGACCCCAGAGGAACACCAATGTGTGCAATATGTGTTCAGCACTTTGAGAAAATATCATCATGATAATTTTTGCTTAATCAGTTATCCCATCAAATTAGGAAAAGTCATGAAATATGAAGCAAAAACAAAAAAGTCAACTATTATTTTTTGAACAATAAACACTGAATTGACCCCAAGGATAATAGGAGGGTTAAGTCACAAACTCTTACAAATTGCTCAAGTGCCCAACTGTTCAAGGAAGTAAACACAGCCCATCTGTCCAATTTAATTCAGGTTTTGGGATGTGTTTTTGTGATTGACTTGTGATAAAATATTTAGAAACATATGTTCTGCAATTCACCTACAGCCAGGCCTTCAGTAGAAGATAGTGGAAAACAAAGGCCCTGGCCTGTCTGTCTTCACTAAGTATTTCTGATTTATGATTTTGATTTTAGGAGAGGTTGAATTGTGAGCTGTTTTTTTTTTTTTTTAAAAGATTTATGCTTTCCAGCACAAACATGCCTGTCTTCAGACAAGTTGGGGAGAAGCAGCTCCCAAACCCCATAATCTGTATGGCGTGGTCTCCTAAAAGGGATCTTATTGCTCTTGCAAACACTACTGGAGAGGTAATCTACACATTTTATCTAGTAAAACTTTGGCTCATTTCATTGTGCTCATATTTTTTCTTTTAATTTCATTGACAGTTATTGCTCCATCGTTTGGCAAGTTTTCAGCGTGTTTGGAGTTTGCCTCCCATTGAGTGTACAGGGAAAGAGATCTCTGCACTTGCCTGGAGACCTGATGGAAAAAGTGAGTAAATGCTCAATTCATCTTGGTCAGTATGTTCACAGACTTTTAAGAGAAGTGAAGTTATCCTTTAGTCTTTTATGATACATGCTCTGGTGTTATTCTGAATGAAATTGTACAAACTCGAATTTCTTGAAGTTGTACTGAAACACTTCCATAATGTTGTTGAACATCAACTTTCACTTGTATGTTAATACCTCAGTTAGCTCAGACTGGATCCCCTGTTGATTGTACCAACTCTGAGGAAGTCCAAACATGAACAAAAGTTCTTAGTCATGATAGGAGTTAACATTCAATTGACATTTGAGGTGTTGCACCTGCTGAGATAGTTCCAGCATAGACTTAAGCTCACCTAGTCCCTTTTACTTGGAAAGTCATCAGTGAAGCATGTTTTATTATGTATTGTTATTGAAGGTGGGATAACTCAGATAACTCCTTGCTTTCTTGGTAGATACTTAGATCAACAAAAAGAAGGTCCATTGTAGCTAGCTAGGCAGAGTGCACCTTGACACCTGAGATGGACATGTTCCTATCAGAAAATGTTGGTCCAGTAAGTAGACATTAACTAACTGGACTGTTGTCCTTGTCCAGTAGCACTTGTATACAGGGACGAGGACAACAGTCCAGTTAGTTTTCCTAATCAAGCTATAGTTGTAGTTGTATATGTTTAATCATACTAAAACTTTATAAATGTCCGTTTGGTGGTAGGAGCATCAAAGCAGCTGTTAACTGCCAATTTTTTTCTCGTTTTACTCCCCAGTCTTGGCCTTCAGCCTCAGAGACACCAGACAGGTGGTTTTGTGTGGGGTTGAGAAAGCAGAAATCCTTCATGTGTTTCCAATGCAGAATCCCGTGACCTGTATGCACTGGATGGAGGTGACGGAGGAGAACAGGTCGGAATAAATCTTGGATCAAATTTTGTAAGACACAGGACTTATTATTGTCTAGCAAAAGGGGAATATTTGTTCTTTTGTTGTTTTTCAGTGCCCTCAACTCCTTCTACAACTCAGAAGATGAATCCAAACTATTTCTACCCAAATTACCAACACTGCCAAAGAGGTAAAGTAACATTACTTGCAGATTTGTTAAAGACAGCCAATCCAGGTCTCAATAGATAATTTTGTCCAAATGTTTGTTTTAACCCCAGTTACAGCACGACTTCAAAGATCTTCAGGTGAAACAACATATTCATTCATTAGGCTGACATCACAGCAGTGTTTTCTATATCTCATTATTGTAACCTTCTTCTGATGTCACAGTGAGGAAAAGTCTGATGAGATCATGAATCTGTTGGGGGAATTAAGGTAAAGATTTAAAGGTTTTACACACAGACCAGCCTCATCGCACAGTGCTCAGTTGTCCAGGTCACTCTGTAAGTTACTTCACGTTTTGTCCCCATACAGACTTAACATTCTTGTCCTTGGAGGAGACTCTGGCTTCGTGGAGCTCTATGCCTACGGGATGTACAAGATTGCCACTTTAACAGGGGTAGGGCTCTCATGGTCACAGTCAGAGAGATCAGCTCCATCCAGATAGATTCATTAAGCCAAGAGTGTCCAAACATGAGTCAGCAAGGCCACATCCAGGGAAATACGACGACGACAGGGGCACTTTGATACAACTCACCTTTAGTGTACTTAAGTGAACGATATCAGGTTGGCCAATCAGATTTCAGGGGGTCCTGGTTGCCCTGCTTACCACCGGATTAGTCCTAGATCAGGGTGAAAAGGACTCTCCAAACAGAGGGGGGACACCAGCGACCCACCTCCACATTCAGAGACAAAGAAGGAATACACAGAATAAAGCTGCCAACCACTGTAGGGATGCTGGTGCTCTAAGATGATTAGTAATGACTGACGGATCAGGCAGCACTGAAACTATCATGATTTGTGCTTTTGCTGCTGGAACTCATTTACTTTGTCAGTCAAGCACAAGCTTCACATCCTAATGCGGACCATAATTGATTGTACTATCCAGAGGACATAGATGATTAAAAATGAACCCCTGGATATAGTTGGCCCTTGGGCCATAGTTTGGACACCCCACGTTAAGCTGTTCAACACTCATGTTGGTGTGTGGTTAAGTATTTGCTTAAAATATAGAAATGAAAAAGAAACAAAAACAGTGTAAGCAAATTTCAAACGTGAAACCCAACTCTGAATTGCATTGTTGAAACATCTTTTTATAAAATTATTCATCAATACAAGCCTCGAGATGTTTTATGAAGATGACCCATCTTTATAAAACATCTGCTGGTTCTGCATCAAAGGGCTGTTTAGTATAGGCAAAAATGATAATTACATAAGCATGGTTGTTATACTTGATATTTAGATCCTGGTTATTATCAGTATAAACACACTGTAACTACTGAACATTTTGAAAAACAAGCAATTGATAAAAATGAACAAGTGAAAATAGTAAAAATGATCATATATGATGGTAGATCAAACATGAAAAACTAACTACGCTTATAAGAATGCTTATAAATATGTTTAAGGCCAAAGAATGCCAGTTAATAAAATGCCTACCTCTTACCCATAAAAGCTCAGTAATCATTTAATATTAATTTAGCTGGTTTTAATTCTGTGGGAGGCAAGAATTGTAATTGAAATCACGACTAATATCAGTAATATTCTACTTCATGAGGTATTTCAGATACACAGAAAACACTATTTGATGCTATTAAACGTAAGGGAATACTCATTACTGTTTGGAATCATTAGTAGATTAGGCTTGTAATTGAGCTTTTGTTTATCTGTGAATGATCAAATTAAAAAAATCACATTCAATCACAACAGTTGAGTTTCAAACAGGGCATCATTGTTATGTGGCTGATATTTTAAACTATACAAACTGAGCACAGAAAGGAGTTTTCCAGAATAAAGTCCTCTAAACGACTAAAAGAAACTCCTCCTGCTTAATAATAATAATAATAATAATAATATATTTTATTTAAGGGCGCCTTTCACGACACTCAAGGTCACCTTACAAAAGTACAAATAAAAAGTGCATTAAGACGAGCGTAAGAACAGGCATAAAAACAGGTGTAAAAACAAGCAATACAATACAACAGACAGTGCCAACGATCAGAGGGAGTAGGAGAGTCTGAACAGATGAGTAAAGCAGTGGCCATCCTGTTTGAATTGTGTTTGACTCTGGAGGTTTAGAAATCCTTCTTACCTCCTGACTTGATGTCCTGTACAGGTATCAGGAAGCTGCCGCAGCCTGAGTCTGTCCAGTGACCTGAAGTCTCTGTCTGTCATCACAGAAGTCCGATCTGCAGACAGTAACCCGGAGATCTGCTACATCCAGGTCAGGTGAAGACTTCCAGCTCTTTTAAACTGATTTTACTCCATTTCCTGATTTTCTGCTTTGACTCAGTTTGGGTGACTGTCTTTGTCTACCAGCTGGACACTGGCTTGTTGTCGGACTGTCTCCCTGAGGTGACGAGGATGGCTCGTAAGTTCACCCACATCTCCACCCTGCAGCAGTACCTCCACCTCTCCCTCACCTGTATGTGTGAGGCCTGGGAGGACATCCTCATGCAGATGGATCTAAGACTCACCAAGTTTGTTCAGGTCAGTTTAGAGCTGGGCAATATATTGAATTTATTAAATTAGCCATATTTTTTTTAACTAAAAGATGGATAAAGAAATATATATTATTATTAAAATTAAGTTTGTGTTCGTGTTCATTTAAAAAAGGAAGCAGGCCTAATGTCCTGTGAAAGGATTGCTTACAGTAAGAACCACAGACAGTGATACTTTTTCTGACCACGAGATAATCTTTTAAAATGTTCAAGTGGTTCATTATTATTTCATTTTGAAACATTTTTTTACTTGTAAAAATCCAGTGATACTGATACCTGTTTGATGCCTCCGCATTAAAAATAGAAGTCCTTTACACCTAGTATGTCATAATTTTATTTTCTCAGTCATGAAAAATTGCAAGGAAACTGCTCACTTTGGAAAGGGTTAGGTGAGGGTATTCTTGGCTGCTTCAGACAGTACTTTTGCCCTACTTTTGATTGATAATGTGTATGTAGATCATTGAGGTGCTGTACTTTTTAATATCACTGTTTATTAAAATTGCACAGTGTGTATCATTTTGATATGTGTGGTATGGTATGTGGTATACGTGTGGAGTTTAGAAACTTTGGACAACCTCAGTTTAAATAAATGGCACCAGTGTTTTGTAAAGTTTAGATGGCATAGGAGTTTGCCTGCAATATTTGATCATAATAAACAATAAATTGCTCATTCCAGGGTGCCTAGGAGTGATATTATTGGCGATATTGGTTTCATGGTACCAGAGAGGTTTTGCTATTGTTAGATTTTTTCATAGAATCATATCAAAGTTTGCTTGTTTGTGCTTGTTTTTGTGTTTGTTTTTTAAGTTTGAGATAAATAAAAAAAAAGAAAAAGAAAGAAAGGAAAAAAAAGTTCGTAATTCTGTTGTTATGTCAAGATTTGATATTTGGTCCTAGATCAGTTGTTGGCTTTTGTTGCCTTCGTTGGCTACAAAAGAGATTGTAAATGTTGTCCCATGTTCTGATTTTTTAAGGAAAAGAACACAAGCACTCAAGTTCAAGATGAATTTCTGGAGCTTCTCTTGTGGGGACAGTCAAGGTGAGAAAGGTGAAATTAAAACCTCAGTGTGTCGAATGTCCTGTAGATGGTGCTGGGAGTTTTTCTTTTTCTTAAACATAAGTTCTTTGCTTCCACAGCCCTGAGCTTCAGGCTCTTCTCATGAACCAGCTCACTGTCAAGGTACGAAGGAACAGTTTTCAGATGCCACCTGTCCAGCTCAGAGGATTTTCTTTAGCTGATTTTATTCTCTTGAACACAGGGGCTGAAGAAGCTCGGCCAGTCCATTGAGTCGTCTTATTCCAGCATCCAGAAGCTGGTCATTAGCCATCTGCAGAGGTATTTTCAGTCGTTTACTTCTCTTTCATGTAGCATACTTAGACGGGAGAGAATTCTAGGTTTTTAAGATTTAGAAAGGTATTTTCAAACAAGTGATTGTGTAAGACGATAGTGTATGTGGTGTTAATTTAAAATACAGTGATCTTTATCTGAGCGTTGATGAGAGTGATTTTGAGGGAGCTGATGTGAAAAAATTAAAATAAATGGAAGGCTTAATGCTCAATATAAGAATGGTAGACTGAGAACCACTAAGACTGGTATAGTATTTGAATGTACGATTATATGTGCTCTATGTTTGGTCTCAATGGGGAAATCATGTTATTAAAGGGACGCACTAACTTTTTTTCTTTTCATGTCTTGCCTCACTCCCGAGTCCAAGACAAGCAGTTAGACACCATTCTTTCGACTGTGCTCCAGTAGCAAGAAAGAGATGGACTTGGATCCCCAACCCCTAGCTTAGCTTAGCTGAAATACCAAGAGTATATGGGTAAGGCTTGAGCCTGTCTCTGTCTACAGTCATCAGAGAAACTCTAGACGGTCCTGTGTGCTTGTTGTATTTTTTTATTGCCCACGTGATGTTACGTTATCTATGTTTAGACTAAGATTAGCATTTTCTATAATTTTTGAAAGAAATACTTACGAAACTAAGCCGCAGGGCGCATGCACAAACCACCTTGGAAGTGCTTCTCAGCATGTCAACAAACCAAAGCCTCTGTTTATGAGTAGAAGAAGATTGGTACTAAGGTTTATGGCCGACTACCTGATGACTGAAGACAGAGACAGGCTAAAGCACTACCCATATACTCCGTATGAGCTAAGCTAAGCTGGCGGTTGGCGATCTAAGTCCATCTCTTTCTTGTTACCGGACGCACAGTCAACAGAATGGTGTTTACCTGCTTTTCATGGACTGAGGACTGAGGTAAGACACAAAAACGTTGGAGTGTTCCTTTAAATGCAAATTGCCTGCAAATTTAAGAATGGCTCGCAAACGAACGGTTCACAAGCGCTACCCATTGACTCCCAGTGTTTGAGCTAAAGCTAACTAGTGGTGGACGAGCTTTGTCTCTTCCTTGTTACTGGATGCACAGTGGAAAGAATGGCGTGTATCTGCTTGTCATGGACTCTGGAGTGAGGCAAGACACGAAAACAACAAAAATGTTGGAGTGTTCCTTTAAGGCAACACATGGTATTTAAATGGTAAATGGATCTGAGCTTATATAATCCTTTCTAGTCTTTCCAACTACTCAGTGGGAATGTAAAACTACTAAGGCTTCAGTCTATAGAAATGCTGCCAATATTTTTGTGCAATCAATATGGTGTGAGTTTCTCTACAATTGTAATAATATGAAAACTAAACGTAAAGATAGACTCCTGCACACCATCTAACTTGCAAGAAATTCATTTCTTTTGCCGGATGAAGGTCTGAGTATGAAACGCAAATAAATTAATTACTTGCTAGATAGACAGTTTGCGGGAGTCTATCTTCACGCTTGAATAAACTTTTTTTTCCAACGCACCTGCCTCTTGAATTAGATGTGCAATGTACTTGCACATTTTATAATAGAAAACCTGAAAATAATCCAATATTGGTTGTACAGGACTGTGAAGATGGTATTTATAGTAATTAACTTTAACTAGAATTATATCATTTATAATTATGGTATTGAGACAACCATTTTGGATTTCTTTATGTAAAAGGATGTCAAGATGTTTATCATGTATTCCATTCAACAAAAAAATATTGAGTAATGAGAAATGTTTTTTTTGGCCATATCACCCAGCTCAAGCCCTAAAATCTCCCTGTCTCCTGCAGCGGCTCTGAGGCTCTGCTGTATCACCTCAGCGAGGTTAAAGGCATGTCTCTGTGGAAGCAGAAGTTTGAGCCCCTGGGCCTGGATTCGGAAGCTATAGAGGGTACATCTCAAAGTTTTGAAAAGTAACAGAACAAGTCATCAAATGAATTTTTGTATAATGAAGGATCACAATGTTTTTTGTTTTTGTGTTTGTCTAATTCCAGGTGCAATAACAGCCGTGGGCTCATTCTCCCTGAAAGCAAATGAACTTTTGCAGTAAGTTTTGTGGTTTTGAAGTACAATTCCAAATTAAAGATACCACTTTTTTAATTATTGTGGTTTTCTTTGTTTTCTGAACTATGGAGAGTAAGGTTGATTTGTTTTTTTTCAGGGTGATCGACAAAAGCATGAAAAATTTTAAAGCCTTCTTTAGGTGGTTGTATGTAGGTAAGAATAAAGATGATTGCTTCATACGCAGGAATTCCACTTGTTAATACTACTTTAGAATCATTCCCATCATGCACAATCATGATGTCCTCCAAAATTTAAGCCAATTCTAAAACTCCAACATTGTTTTCGTTCCCATAGCCATGCTAAGAATGTGTGAAGAGCATGTCCCACCAGAACTCAACAAGGTAAAGTACTGAAGGAGTTAAAATGTAGATTATTGAGTACATATGACATTTCTTAACACTCTGATTAATCCTTCAGATGACTCAGAAGGATATTGCGTTTGTTGCTGACTTCCTGTCTGAGCATTTCAGTGAGGTGAGAGCTACACTTTGTCCCTTATATGCTGACTTGACTTGATCAACACAATCGTATGTCACGTTTTTTATAATCTGGGTGTTGTCCCTTCTATTTTTTGTTCCTCTCACAGTTGAAACCCATCTGTATTTTTTTGTACAACTCACAGCAAAAGTACCATTTTATTAACATAAATGGTAAAGTATCCACACAGAAATCAGGGTGTCAGTGATTTAAGGGCATAGTTCCACGAGGGGCATTGATGCCCCCTCTACCAATGAGGGGGACCTTATATCCAGGCCAGGGAAGTGAACTGTGCTGGTGAATGCAGGGCATGGCTAATGTGAGTGCATGCATCCTAAAATTTTAGGTGCTCTCCAAGAATTACTTTGAAAATGATTAAACAACAAAATAGTTTCATGAAACTCATGATAAAGGTGTTTTAAAAAAGTGTTTATAGCCTGTGTGAAATTGTCAGGTAATATCTGTCTTTGGTTGATGTTAAAATTTGGTTCAATATTTAGTTCATGTCACATAGTTCAACCCTGAGGTACACACCTTTTTTTAAAACCTTTTTCTTCTTTCTGCTTTTTTCACATTTTCAGGTCACAGATAAAATAGGAACAACGACCTTTTGTAGGAAAAAAATAAATATTTAATCAAAGATTAATAAAGTAGTATAAATTTAATGTCGTCAACAAATCTGTTACATATGCATAGAAAAATGAATGAATGAGAACAAAAAAATATCTTGTTATTAATTTAACATTAATTGATGTATTGGGCCCGGGCGATATATAGATTAAATCAATTAATGTGCCATTTTTGTTTGAAAATTTAAAAATTAAGATTTTTTTTCAACTTAGTCTGCTGCTTATTTTGCTTCCCCTTGATCGTGTATTTGATACCTTCCCCCACATTTCCATCCAACACACAGCAATTTGAAAGCTGGTGTAGCCTTTGAAGAGGTAAATTCACAATTACAGTTTTTCTTGTGGTAAGGCCGGATATTTTCCAAGACAGTACGTCTAATGTAGACAAGTCTCCTCATATCACTTCACTTCACTTTATTTACTTGTCCCCAATGGGGCAATTAGCTGTGCAGCTGTAAAGCAGCAGTACGAGCAGAACATAGAACATAAATAAAACTTTACAAATTCATAAACTTATAAGTTAAGAAAAAGTTATGCAGGCAATAAATAAATCTGAATAGTCAATCAATAGCATAAAACTTCACCCAAAGTATAAAAATATGAGGAATAAAAGACTGCATAAATAGGAGACCCTTAATTTAAGGTAGAACAGTTGCAGATACACTAGACTACCGCTTCCTCCTCATGTTTAGTAGGGAGCTGGCTTAAGGTACAAATGAATGTCTGTATCTGTTAGTTTTTGCCAGTGGAAGTCTGAGTGGTGAGCCAGATGGAAGAAACTGAAACTGTTGATATAAAGGGTGAGAATAGACTGACAAGATGGATTCTGCTTTCTTCAGCAGCTGTTTGTTGTAAAGATCATGTAGTGTTTCTTGAACTGTACCAATTATTTTGCAACAGACATTAACAACCTTGTTCAGTACATTTTTCCTGCTTGACCTTCAGGGACTGAAACCAGCAGATAAAAGAAAAAGTAATCACAGACTCGGTGTAAGAACGATTTAACAGTCATCAGCCTGGAATCAACCTGGACTTTGGAAAGTTTCCTGAGACAATAGAGACGCTGCTGGCTTTTCTTATTAATCATATCAGTGTTACTTTCCAATGCCAGTTTGTTGTCTACTACAGTCCCTAGATACTTGTAGGACTCAACAAATTCTACATCCTGACCTTCAATCACTGTGCTGTTGTGAGAGGGCTGAGAGCATCTAAAACCAATGCACATATCCTTTGTCTTTGTGACATTCTGAGATAAAAGCAATTCCTGATGCCATTTTATAAAATAGTCAACAACAGGACCGTGAGAGGTTTCAGTACTGTTCAGCAGGCTCACTGTAACTGTATCATCTGGGAGCTTTAGTATATGGTGGTTCTGCAGCAGTCGTCTGTGTACAGTATGTACAGCAGAGGAGAGAGGACACATCCTTGAGGAGAGCCGGTAGATATTACCCATAGTTCAGGGAATTGTCCATTTACTCTCACTCTCTGTGTTCTGTCTGTCAGAAAATCCAAAATCCAGCCGACAATGCTACCCTCCAGACCAAAGCTGTTAATCAGCCTCTGGACTAGTAGATGTGGCTGGATCGTATTGAAGGCAGATGAAAAGTCCATAAACAGCTCTCCAGGTGCCTGTAGATGTAGTTTAACAAGAGTTAGGGTGGCATCTTGAATTCCTCTCTTAGTCCTGTTAGCAAGTGAAGTGGGTCAATCAAATGTTCAGTCTTTTTCAGGAGTTCTGCTTTAATCAGTTTTTCAAATGACTTCATTATTAATGTCCTGTTTTTCCTGGTGGGACAGGAAACGTACTGGTGGAGCTCCCTAGGGTTTTATCCCGTGAGCAGTGCTTGAGATTGCCTAAAATCACGTTAGGGTAGGGTAGGCAGTTTTACACCAGCGTTCATTTATGTAGAGACATACCCCACCTCCACACGACTTCCCTGTTGTCGCTGAGAACCCCAAACCCATCTATGGCCAAATCGCCAGGTCTCTGTGAAGGCCAGGATACAGGCTTCTTTGTATTAGTGTTGGTGTTGGACAAGGGCCTGAAGTTCCTCAGCCTTATTCCGAAGAGACTGGGCGTTGAACAGAATATGACAGGTGCTGCTGTCTAATGCACCTCGCCTCTCCTATCGCGCTTACTTGGTTTACATCGTGGAGCTCTCCGGTGGCTGTTGTTTGCAAATTCCTGCAGGTCAGGGAAAACCAGGTCCACAGGAGGACCACAGGGGTAGCTGAGATTGAGCAGGTAGTCTCTGGAGTATTGAATGATGTTAGGTTCCAGTGCCGTCAGCCGCCATTCTTCCAGGTGCTATGCAGACGCCGCCAGCAAAAGGGTGAGAGTCAAATCCATATCACTGGGCCATTTTGCGCTTTGACGAGCTGATGTCAAGTCATATTTAACACAAGATTATAAAACTAACAGGCATTTCAACAACTCAAACAGAAACAGACATGCTGCCCTTGCTGCTGCTGGCGCTGCTCGCCGTGCGCCCCCTTTATCTCAGGCCGATGGTATCATCGGAGTTACACAGTGTACCCGTACACCTTTAAAGTGTGAATGTGGGCAATCATGGTGGAAACAATCTCAAAGCATAAACATCTTGAGCTAAAAATGATTAAATGACAAATTATAGCACGCCCTTTTAAGTCCTTGAGGGAAACTCATTTTACCGTTATGGCATACAGTTTTTTGATCAAATTTAACCAAAACTTATTCTATGTAATATCTGTGTCACTTGCATTTCTTTTTTGAGGGGAAAGAAATGGACAAATTAAGAAATTTAATTTTGTGTAAAAAAAAAATTAAAGATTTTATTTTAGGCTATGTTGCCCAGCTCTTGTATTTCGAAGAATACATTAAGAGCTTTTATGTTGTTCTCATGCTTTTACCTCTTTAGTAAAAAAGTGACTAAATAAGTAAATCTGCCACAACTCCAGAGCTAAAATGGTCATCTTTTGGTAGAAATACAAAGGTATTCTGGTGTGTTAATCGAACATCCTCCTTATTGTACACAGTAGCTGGATTATGACTCCGTAAAACCAGTACAGTGTATGGAATATGAGATTCTCTTGTTGTCAATTACCATCTGGCAGAATTAAAGCTGTTACATGTTTTCTCTCAACAAAAAAGTACATCCATTTAGAGGGAAATGTTTTCATCTTCATTTGGTTCTTGTGTTACAGAATGAAGAACTGTTTGATCGTAAAGGGAAGTACTTCAACGTAGAGCGTGTTGGTCAGGTGAGTGTGTTTGTGTTGTTTTACCTTATGTGTTCGTGACTTGACCTGCAGTCTAACAGCAATGAGTTTTTTTCTTCTATGTGAACATTCTAGTACCTGAAGGATGAGGACGATGAACTGGTGTCTCCACCAAACACGAAGGGAAATCAGTGGAACAAGTTTTTACAGGAGAGCACACACCTGAAGGGTAAACTCTGGTTCTATTTCATTCTTCCTGACCACCAGAGGCAGTTCTTAACACTGAATTATATCTGTCTCGTGCACACGCAGGTCGAGTGTTTAATATCAACAAAGTCACATGTGACCTGGGATGACGCCTGACGTAGCTCAAATAGCCTGCGTCATCGCGTGAGACACCCCTTTCTATCTTTTCGCAGACATCCACGCTGCTTGTTGCTTTCAGAAGGACGCCGAAAAGACTTTTTGCTTGGAGCCCTGTAACTACTGTTGGAGCTACGGAATTTCGTCCTCGAAGGGCTGCGATAAGTCACAACGGCTACATTGTTTCACCAGACCGAGCTGTCTGACCGGTGTTTTCGCCGGCACTCTCGGTGCATTACAGACTGGCTTACGTTAGCCGGGAGCTGCTAAGGTAAGTCTAAGCCTACTAGCTGAACATCATTTATGTTTGAGAGGTATTGCCTGCCCCACGAGTGTTTTCGCCTCAGCGGTGCAGTGTTTTCATTTAAGACGAGCCTGGCTTCGGGTTTCTTGGTGTGTTTTTTCTTTTTCTCCGCAGTGAGAAGTGTTTGCGCTTTGACTCGCGAGGCTGGGAGTATCTCGGTGTTGAAAAGGCTGATTGTTACTGACTGCTCTGCACCCGGTTATCGCTCGTCGAGGAGTGAGTGTGAGAGCAATTCCCCCTAGTAGACAGTTTGGTTTGTGGGTTAATTAAATTTGACGGCTTATTGTTTGTTAAGCGTCAGATCTGTGAGCACTCCCCCATAGGTAAGAGTGGAGAGGGAGTTGGTTTGATTTTTACTGCTCGTTGACGTTGAGTGTTTTCGCTCGCGAGTAACGTCACCCAGATAGGCAACCATGTCTGACATGCTCGGGTCTCATGTTTGCCGTTCATGCATGCTCTGCATGCATCCGATGGCCATGATGAGTGCCCTTTATGCCTCGGTGCCGCACACCTGAGGGAAGGGCTGTCAGATAGCCTGTGCATGAATTGCAGTTTCATGCCGCGGGATCTGAGGCTGGCTCGACAGGCTGAAGTGGAAGGACAGCAGCCGGGAGACCAGCTGCCTCCGTCTGGCACGGCTTCCAAGAGGCATGGTGGGGCAAGCAGCACTCTGCTGGAATGTGCTCCACCTAGGAAGAGACCCAAGAAGGTGGATGGTTTGGCCATTAAGGTTGATAAGCTAGCATCAGAGTTTGCAGAGATTAAGACACTGCTCATTAACCTTCAGAAGAGGCCGAGCAGTGGGGCAGCAAGTCCAGGAGAGGAACCACCTGGATGGGATGGAGATATCTTGTCTACAAGAGCTTCCTGTAGCCAGTTTTGTGGGGCCAGTTCAACCCAAGAAGGAGTGAACGCCTTTGATCATGGATTCAGTAATGGTTCACAACGGACTGTAAGCAGATCTGAGGTTGGTTCAGAGGCTGCCCCAGCCTCTGTTAAACTAGTGATGCGCATGGCGTTGGCACGCTTGGGCTTGGATGAGGCCCCGGCCTCTGGCGCCCCAGCTAGTGCCTTCTTCAGGCGGGCCCCTCCAAAGGCAAAGTTCTCTGTTCCACCATCCCAACCATACATTGAGGAGCTCCACAAGTGCTGGCCGGACCCCAAGTCTCTGTCTCACCATACATCTGACAGCAGGGCCCTGGTATCCATGCAGAATGCTTGCAGTTATGGCCTGGGCCAGATGCCAGCAGTAGAACCACCTATAGCCTCCCTCATTGTGTCACCCAATGAGGTTTTGAGACCTGATGCTCGCTGCCCCAGGCCACAGTGTCGCATCACAGACGATTATCTTGTGAAATGTTATGATACAGCGGCCCATATGGGGCGTATTGGTAACTCACTGTCCCATTTGATACTGGCCCTGTCGCAGTCCCTGCAGTCCTCTGGCCTGGATGCATCCATCCAGAGCCTGAGTGCCACATCTTTGCAGGCGTTTGCCCTTATGACTAGGGAGCTTGGCAGGTTAATGTCGACGCTAACCCTGGCTAGGCGCCAGGTATGGTTAGCTCAGTCTCCGATTCCTGAACCTGGTCGGAGGGCTCTTCGGGCCCTCCCAGTAGTGCCTGGGGAGTTGTTTGGGCCAGCGGCACAGCAAGCCTTGGAGCGTGGAGTCCTGGCAAATCAAACTCGGTTACAGTTTGCCAGCCTTCAGGACTCTGTGCCCATTCAGAGACGATGGCTTCACGGGGGCTTATGGCACTGACCGTCCTCAATTGCTGGCCCGGCCTAGTGCCTACCCAAGAACATCGCAGGCCCTTGAGCGGCCTGATTACCACAGACGCCCCCCTACACGGTCTGCGCTACAGACCCAGAGGGGTTGGAGGTCTGGGTTTCGCCTGACAAGAGACTCTAAGGGCCAGGGGAACAGGCCCTGAGGCCCTGGGGCCGGCAGTCGGACGCTTCTCCCAACAGCACCTCAGCTACTGGAGAAGCAGTACTTCAGACCCTTGGGTGGTGGCCACTCTTTCCCAGGGGTACAATCTTCAGTTCCGACGCCAGCCCCCAGCTTTCAGTGGGATCCGACATACCACGGTCGTCGATCCCACAAAACGACAGGCACTCAGCCAGGAGATAGCCACCCTCCTGGAGAAGGATGCCATAGAAGAAGTGGATCATCTGACACAGCAAGGTGGGTTCTACTCAGTGTATTTTCTAATCCCCAAAAAAGAGGGCGGGTTTCGCCCTATTCTAGACCTAAGAAGGCTGAACATGTTTCTGAAGGTGTTGCCCTTTCACATGCTGAGAACGGCAGATGTGCTACAGTCTGTGACTCAGCAGAGTTGGTTCACAACCATCGATTTAAAGGACGCATACTTTCATGTGCCAATTGCGCTCCACCACAGACAGTTCCTGCGCTTCGCATTCGAAGGCAGGATGTATCAGTTCAAAGTGCTCCCTTTCGGGCTGTCCCTTGCCCCGCGGGTTTTTACACGGTGCATACGGGCAGCGTTGGCCCCATTGCAGGCCGCTGGTATGCATATCCATCCATACCTGGACGACTGGCTGATCTGTGCACCAACCCGGAGGCAGACAGATCAGGACACTTCGGCCCTTCTTCGTCATGTGTCACAGTTAGGCCTCACAGTCAATTATGCAAAGAGCTGTCTCATACCCAGCCAGGGGGTGGTGTTTATTGGATTGACCCTGGATTCAGGTCGCATGCTGGCCTCCCCCACACAACGCAGCGTAGAGGCCATACTCCAGCTTCTCCTCCGTTTCCGGAGGGGCAGGAGGTTGCAGTACAGCCTTTTTCTCAGGCTGTTGGGTATGCTAACGTCAGTGACATAAGTGGTGCCACTGGGCCTGTTGTACCTACGACCTCTCCAGGTTTGGATGAATGGCCTTCATTTGGATCCAAGGGTGCACAGATCAAAGAGAGTCACGGTGTCCAGCCGATGTCTTCTCGCTTTGCAACCATGGAGAAACAGGGAGTTTCTGTCCAGAGGTGTCTCGCTGGGTACAAGACCCTCGCGTCGTGAAGTGGTAGTGACCGATGCTTCAGCATCTGGTTGGGGGGCAGTGTGGAAGCGCAGAGCGGTGAGAGGGCTTTGGACAGCGCAGGAGGCAACGCAGCACATAAATGTGCTCGAGCTCCGGGCAATGCATTTGGCTGTCATCGGATTCCTACCACATTTAAAGGGCAAACATGTTCTTGTGCGTTCCGACAACATGTCTGCAGTCTACCATGTCAATCATCAAGGGGGCACAAGGTCAACCCGGCTGCTGGGAGTGGTGCACCGTCTCCTTGTATGGGCTTTCCCTCACCTTGCCAGCCTCAGGGCCATGTACCTGCCCGGGCCGCAGAACCTGGTGGCAGACTTTCTATCGCGCCAGAGACCTCCCCCGGGGGAGTGGAGGCTCCACCCAGAGGTGATAGAGGAGATTTGGAAGATATATGGCAGGGCAGAGGTGGACCTGTTTGCGTCAAGGGCCTCAACCCACTGCCCTCTTTGGTTCTCCTTAATGGAGACAACGAGCCCTCTAGGGCAGGACGCTCTGGCACACCCATTGCCAGATCTTCTCCTTTATGCTTTTCCACCATTTCCTCTCATCACAGCAATACTACACAGGCTGCAGCAGTTCAACCACAGACAACCACACACTCTTAGCTGCTTGTGACCCAGCAGTTCTCCAGACCATAAATGACTCCAGGGCACCCTCTACGAGGGCACTTTATGCAAATAGGTGGAAACTATTTTCAGAATGGTGTAAGGCCCACAAAGAGACTCCTGAGAGTGCCTCGGTACCAGTAGTACTGCGGTTTCTGCAGTCTTTACAAGAGAAGGGACTCTCTGTTTCCACCTTGAAGGTATATGTGGCTGCGATTTCGGCCAGGCATGGTACAGTTGATAACCGCACCTTGGGGTCCCACAATCTGGTGACCCGGTTTCTCAGAGGGGCTCAGCGGTGAAACCCTCTGCGAGCTTTTAAGGTCCCCTCGTGGGACCTGCCTTTGGTGCTTGGAGGCCTTTGCCTCCCCCCCTTTGAGCCTCTAGAACAGGCAGGGATTGAGTGGCTGTCATCAAAGACTGCCTTTCTTTTGGCGATGGCTTCAGTGAAGCGTGTGAGTGAGCTTCAAGCCTTGTCGGTGAGTGACGCATGTATGCGCTGGAACTCAGATGGCACAGGGGTGTCACTCTGGCCTAACCCAGTGTTCCTTCCTAAGAGGTTGGGGGCAGACTACACCAATCAGGTCATTGAGTTGGGAGCTTATCTCCCCTCAGAGGGAGTCAATTTGGCAGAGCTGCTCTGCCCAGTTAGGGCCCTGAGGCACTACATCCAGGCAACCTCAAGCTTTCGCCACTCTGATTGCCTGTTTATCTCCCATGGTGGACACAGGAAAGGACAAGCCCTGTCCAAGCAGAGCCTTTCCAGGTGGATTGTTATGGCAATTGAAGAGGTCTACAGGTCAAGGGGTCTGCCGACACCTCTTAATGTCAAGGGTCATTCAACCCGGAGTGTCCCCACTTCCTGGGCAACACTACGGGGGGTCCCTCTTCGTGAGATATGTGCCGCAGCTAGTTAGGCCACACCATGTACCTTTGCCCGTTTTACAGAGTAAATGTTGCTGCTTCCAAGGCACTGGCAGCAGCGGTTTTTCAGGAACCTTAACACTGTTCACGGTGAGTTGGGATTCCTCATGACCATGCTGGTATTAGTCATCCAGTGTTAAGAACTGCCTCTGGCGGTCAGGAAGAATGAAATAGAACGAGAGTTACATATGTAACTGCGGTTCTATGAATTCTGGATGACCGCCAGAGTTCTCCGTCACTCGGAATCTTGTCGAGAAGATTCTGTAGGGGCGTCTCACGCGATGATGCAGGCTATTTGAGCTTCGTCAGGCGTCATCCCGGGTCACATGTGACTTTGTTGATATTAAATACTTGACCTGCGTGTGCACGAGACAAAAATACAATGTTAAGAACTGCCTCTGGCGGTCATCCGGAATTCATAGAACCGCAGTTACATATGTAACTCTCGTTTTGACTTGGGTCATTCTTTCTTGTTCTACCTTGTTTGTTGATATCCCACTTACTGTCATAATACAAACACCTTGATTATGACATGTTTTCCTCTTTGTTTTTTCTCCCAGAGAGCCTGCTGCTGTTTCCCTCGTATCCCCAAAAGTCTCTGCACTTTGTCAAGAGGATGATGGAGGGTGTGATTGAGCAGTGCCTACAGAAGCCTGCAGTGAGTCCTGTTTGACAGCTATCTCTTTGTTTCCAGAATTACACATTTTGTTTTTCAAGACAGTTCCTCAAAACTACGGACTTATAGCACAAATTGCCAAATCCTCTTATGGATTTGCTGCAGTCTTTCTATTGGCCTGCAGGGGGTCAACAAAACTCGTTGAAAAATAAAGTTAAATTGATGATGGGTCTATAAGAAAATATAAACTTCTAACTTGACTTCTCACCTCAGTAAACAGTTTTTTTCTAGACGTTATGGCCTAAACCTCTGGTTTCAAGTCTTTATAAACAAGCCTGGTCTGTTATGAAAATAGTGATTGATGACTAGCTAAATCATTTGGTGACATCACAGTGATTGAACCCACTTCTTCTGTATTTTTGGACTTACATGCTTGATGTTCATAGCATTTTACCAAGTCAGATTAATGTAAAAGAACAAGTAGTTATATTTTTGGTGTAGTTAAAACACATTTTTTCAACCGTTTACACATAATTTAACCTGATTGTTCGGTTCCAATCCAAGGAAATTTGTATTACCCCTTTGGCTGAAGTACAGCAACAACCTCAAGTTTTGAAAAGTGAAGTCAGTGCAGAAGTGCAAAAATAAAGAAGTGTCCCCAAAGGTTGTCTTGAAATGAGAAAAGAAGTTTAAGGGCACACTCATACTAGCCATATTCCCCCGTAAAGAATGTTGCCTAATGTGTTGGCTTCGGCACGGCACAATTGCTCATGCATGAGCACATGCACAGGCAAGACTGCCCCTCACAGCAACAGCTCATCAGTGGACCTCTGATCATTGGTTTCAGCCGATGTTAAGTCTTTAATCCTGTGTGAGTAGCCCATGTCTAAAATATACAAAATGAATATAAATCAACTCATACAGAGCTGCTGTGATAAAAGTAATCAAGTCCTGAAGGCACCTCAGTTATTTGGGATGAATTATTTTTTCTTTTTTTTGACTGTCTGTTCGCCATTTTGCTGTTTTGTTCGAGAAAAACAGAGGAAATTAAGTGTGTCTTTCTCCAATTTTTGCATTGTCTGTCCACAAATTACATTCCAATTCTTTGTTTTTATGCACATCATTCTCCTCTCCTCCTCCTGCTGCTGCAGTTTACCAGAGTCTTATCATCTGCTAGTATTCATCTTTATACTAAAACTCATTTTTGGTAGGAAAATTCTCATTAAAAATTGTTGTCAATCAACTTTACATGATTTAAAAGCAAATCTTTATCTTTATACTTAGACAGACTGTGTTTGATCAAAATGACCCAAAATATGACACCGAAAGGGTAAAGCTTCATCCGTGTCGCTGCTGTGCCGGCTGTGGGTGTTTGTCTTGTAGTCTGCATGCTTGACCTAAGTGTGCTGGAGTGCAACTCCGAAAGGGACAATAGCCATTTAAGGCTGTAATGTTTATGCCCCTGTGATGTTTCACCTCCACTGTCAGCGTCTTGGGAATGAGGGATCCCCCCATTTGCTCCATCTCAGGAGTGGGAGACAGGAATGCTGCGAGTGAGTGCCTCTGCATTTGTGTGTGTGCGATTCAGGCATAAGCGAGGCACGGATCTGTGGCCCTCGTGTGAGTGTGCCCCCCTCTAGACTGGAATCTGCGGCAGGAAAAACTGGGGTCACGAAGAGCTGGTCACTTTAAATCTTTTAAAGGGGGATTAAAAGCTTTGGGAGAAGATTTTGGTTTGTAGATGATTTTTATCATGATTTTCTGCTCTGTGACTGAATTGATTGGCTTATATGTGTTGTTCTGTGTCTGTAATTGTTTCACGCCTGTAACTTGATACATGTGTTTCTGCCTTCCTTGGACAGGACACTTGTAAATGAGGTTCGAATTTGCATGGTGGGGGGAGGGGTCAAGTGACAAATGGGTGCTCAGTAACCAATGAAGGTGAGTTATGGGCAAGAGTCAAGATCTAAGATCACCTTCATTAGAGCAGTGATACTGTGTTTGAGTCTGGTCCAATCCTTCCCGCATGTGGTCCTTCACTCTCTATTTCCACTGTTCAAGTCCATTGACTGTGCTCCTCTCTACAAAGAAAAAAAATACTTCATTGTCGCACAAATTGTAAGACACATAAATTTGGCTGGGCTATTCAACCAATGCTTCAGCTAGAAATAAACAATAGTCATCTTCATACACATGATACATAAAACACGGAATAACAGTTAATGAATACAGACAGCAACAGTAAGATAAACAATGACATCCCAGGGATTGGACTGTCAGCATTCCGATTCTAGACCTTACATAGTTCGCACAAAAACAAATATGTAAGGTGTCAGTCTCTATAATTTAATTAAAATTCAAATGTCAAATGTCGAAACACAAAGCATTAGATAATAATGTGATGCAGAACACAGGCCGTGGTGGTGGTGTAGCAGCTATTTATCATTCTTGTCTCCAAATCAATCCTAGACCAAAGGCTAATTACTCTTCTTTTGAAAGCCTTGTACTTAGCTTATCTCATACTGATTCAAAAACCTACCAGCCTGTCTGCGGTCCTGAATTTTTATCCTATTTTTTTTTTTTACATTTTTTTTTTAATCAGACTTGATCCTTGGCACTGATAAAATATTTATCATAGGTGATTTTAATTGTCCATGTTGACAAAGACAGTGATAGCCTTAGCTCTGCTGTCATGTCCTTATTAGACTCGGTTTTATTCAGGATGTGCATGAACCTACTCATCTTTTTTATCACACCCTCGAACTAAATGTCTTTCCAGAAAATCCTCTTTTATTTCTACATTTTTTTTGTAATATTTAACTTCTTCCTGGGCGTTTTTTCTTCTCTTCATAAAAGGAGTGGGGTAGAGTAGAGTAGAGTAGAATGAGGGGAACTCTGTGCAGTGGATACATTTAAAGAGGCCATTCTTGCTGCTTTAAATTCAGTGCCTTGGCCAGTTGAAAGCTCTTTTGTTAATTGTAGTCCCCTCTCAGCTGGATCAGCTTGTTGATGACTCTGCTGGTCTACTAAGATCCACTTTGGACTCAATTGCCCCACTGAGACAAAAAACTATTGAACGTCAGAGGACGGCTCCTTGGTTTAGTTCTGTAACTCGTGCGCTTAAACAAACATCCCGTAAATTAGAGAGAATGTGGTGCTCCAATAAAAGGGAGGAGTCACGTATACTTTGGCGGGAAAGTCATAATAACTACATGACAGCCTTACGACATGCTCAAGCTGCCTACTACTCCTCACTAATTGAAGAAAATAAAAACAACCCTAGGTACCTTTTCAGCACTGTAGCCAGGCTGACACAGAGTCAGAGCTCTGTTGAGCCTGTGATTCCTCTAGCTCTCAGCTGTCAGGACTTTATGAGCCTCTTTAATAATACAATTCATAAATCAGAGATAAAACTTATGTGGTTGTTCTTTATAATCTGAGCCAGCAGAAGCATTTAGATGTCAAACAGAAGCGGTCCCAGGATGTAGCCTTGGGGAACTCCACGTTATGTTCTTTAGCTCAGATGTCAAGTTACCTACCCATTGACACAAAATAGTCCCTGTCCTTCAGGTAAGAGGCAAATCAGTCTAGTACCATTTCAGAGAGCCCCACCCAGTTTTCCAGGTGGTCAAGTAACATACCGCAGTTGACGGTGTCCAATGCAGCACTGATATCCAACAGTTTTAGGACAGAAGTTCTGTTCAGGCAGATGTCATTAAACTCTCTGACCAGGGTGGTCTGAGTGTTGTGGTGAGCTCTGAACCCTGACTGGAAAACATCAAAACAGTTGATCAGCGTTAAAAAGTTATTTAACTGTTCAAAAACAGCTTTTTCAATAACTTGACTTAAAAATGGCAGGTTTGATATGGGCAGCTAATTTTGCAGTAGAGTTTTGTCCAGATGTTCTTTTTCAGCAGTAGATTGATATCTGCTGATTTCAGGGCCTGAGGGAAAACACCTGATAAAAGAAATGAGTTTACAATCAGAAACAGATTGAACGCCCTGACTTCTGAAACTG